>JAODUP010001226.1:0-93384 GCA_025642065.1 Paralvinella palmiformis
AAAAGAACTAACCGTTGTTGATCATGTTTGAGTTATCTCTACGTTTACCAAAAATAAATATAAAATATTACTTACATATATTGTAACTTTTGTCTTCCAACAAATAATACATTAAGTGCATAAACAGACAAAATAGCTAAATGGTTTAGTTTCTATTTATTGTTAATCGGCGAATTTAGTCCTTGTAACATAATCCGTTTCAAATCAACTATAATTAGCAATGACTAAACGTTCAAAAGTTAAAACCAAATATTAATACTTCGAACAAATTTCTTCCATTTAAAGTTGTCAAGTCTAAGATGACTTCTTTTGTCAACAATTGTTCGAAAGCTCCTTGTAATCTATATTTCTATCACTGAAGGAGACCTATCCAGAATATATACTATTACACTACAATTGTATACTATTACACTACAGTTGTATACTATTACACTAGAATTAGTAGTTAACAATACACTATAGTTTGTAGTTAATTTGTAAGTATAACCAATCAGAAAGATCCCGATAATACGCCTTCTCGCATTACAATTACGCCATTTATTTAGAAGGTAAATGGAAATAATTATCCCTAGGCTGTTAATTAAACCGCATAAATGTTTTCCTTTAGAATTAATCAAGCCATAAATTTGAGTGTTATGAGTTTTATTGCGGATATAATAAGTTGTTTAATTTTGCACGCCTGAAACCTAAAGCCAAGTGTCCTTTTTAAAGAAGATATTGTGACCAATAGTAATTACATTTCACACTAATATCATATATATATATATATATATATATATATATATATATATATATATATATATCAGTGAGAAGTAATTTATGGGCCTTTCTTAATATTCTCTACTGATATTCATGAGTACAACCAGATCGAGGCTAGGGGGGGGTTCTGTCGGGTACGATCACAGTATCATCATTGCTGAATCTTATACCAGTAGAGTGATATACAGCGACCGTGATTTGTTTATAGTTCCAGAATTTACGTGTAGTTTAGTTGAAAATTACATCAAGAATAAAAACAAAGCTTCTTATGATGCTTACTTTGGAAAATGTCATAACAATTTAAATTTCAGTTTGCATAATTTTTAACCGTGGTGGTTTTGGATAAAGAAATAACAATATCCGTGATACACTGCTTAACAAAATAACACATATTTTCCAATTGACACTTGTCTGCGGCTATATCACGGTGCTTCTGTAGAGCACATATTTGTAAATGACATAATATCGAGTGAAATGTTATTGAATTTGCGATCAAAATAATATGTGTCGGTAGTGTAATCAAACATGTTACAATATATATATTGTATGCCTACAACATATTATTATTTTAAGCCTTAACCAAGAGTAGTTTCATATATGGTATTCAGGGGTGACAGAACTATTTTCGTTTCGTACTTAAGTAGAAACAAAAGTAAGCCTCTTCAAAACTACTTGAGTAGAAGTAAAAGTAAACTGGTAAAAATCTACTTGAGTAAAAAATAAAATTACTTTCGAAAAGTAAATGAAGTAAAAGTAGAAGATAAGATTTATTGTAACACAAAATATGAGGATCAAATACTCGGTGCACAACAGTGAACAAAGGTTACCGCGTCCAGAGAAATGTGCCCCTACCTTAAGTTCATTGCCTCCATAACATGCAGATGTGCTGCATCTTTCACTTTAGTGAACAAAGCCCTTGTTCAACTTCAGCAAAAGCTGATTCTCATAGTTAGTCTCACCAGTGAGATTACATTTGTTATTACGATGAATCTTAGAAAACAGTTGGCTATAGCTGATGCAGTGTATAACAAAGTGAGCCTTCAAAAATAGTTTTGCAAAATTATGAGGAATCTTGAATTTCAGTGAGCATCACCTGAAACATGTATACTAAACGTTAGCATTCTTATAAAACCTATTTCAGTACCACCCCAAATAAACATATATGTGTTGACCATAAATGCATCAAACATACACAAGCTGGTAACAACTATGATTTTTGCGATAGCTGTATCAGTTGTCTCTTAAATCATAGCCTATAGGTTATGACTAAATAAGTACCCAAAATATCGCGAAGTAAATGAACGTAAAGAAGTAAAAAGTAGCGTTACTCCAAATAAAACTACTTCGTAAAGTAGTTAGATGAAATTATACTTCGTTATTTCAATTACTTGAAGAAAAAAAAAACTCAAGTAGAGTAATTACGTAGTTTTACACCGTTACATAACCCCTGATGGTATTGGGTTTTAAAGGGGATAATTCCAATATACAATAATGGCCTAAATTCTCTTGACCAGGATGTAATGGGCAATAAATATTGGACCTGAACTCATTATTGCAGAAGTACCCACATATGTTGGATAAGCTGCATAAGAAGATGGAGAAAATAAAACATGTTACATACTGTGAAAACAATCCAGGCTTTTCTTATTGTTTTATCATTAGGTAACCAACGAAAGTATATTCCTTGTGTTATTCGTGAATCATTTAAACATTATAGAACACAATAGTGTTCACGTGTGCCACCTAATGAAGCCATATTCACTTTATATAGTGGCCGTTATCAGACACAACTAAGTTTAGAATTCCCCCCGAAGCCCCCACAGCCTCATTCTGGATCGGGATATCCCAACATGAATAAATATTGAGAGACCTATCTAAAGCTATAGCGACATCTGATGACGGCAATAAAAACTACTGCTGTGGGTCGTAATTAGTTAACCGGATTACACTTGGCCCGTAAATACAAAGCTGGCATTTGTTGGGTTCCCCCCTCGATATTTACGATTTATTTTACACTAGCAAACAGTGAAACACGGGAATTTATCTTTCAGTATATGAACTAGAGGAACTATTTTTACTGCCCAGTTTAGTGGTGGTTGCTAGATGTTAAAACATCACCGTGTTTTTTTCCAGCAAAGTTCTACGTTAAAGTAGTTCTTTTATGCATTTTTTTCAAAACGAATCAACACATATACTTAAGTAGTTGTCTACATTTATAACCTAGAAAGAACGTTTTCAGAAACACACCACTTAGAAAATGGAGCAAAACACCAATCGGACATGGCACAGAAATATGAATAATGTGCTAGGTTATATGTTTACCATAAATTACAGAAAATACAAGACAATCATTACACCTACGATGGGTTATCTATCTTGGTTATGTCTTTGAGCGCAGTTTCAGAGATCATTGAACCTACTAGACCCATCCACTCCACGTTCTTGCTCTTCGATGAACGTAATATATAATATACTAAGCCTACTCTGTGGAAATTATTCCAGAACAACAATTCAGTAAATCAGAATATTCAGTAAATAAAATATATGCATAACAACTGAATCTCGTAAATCTGCCGTAATGTTTCTTATGGCATATTTATTACCTGTCAGTTAGTTGTGAGTAGGGGGGAAAAACGACAGTTGGATTTACAGTCCAAAACAATCATTTAAACCTTGCCCCATTTCCTGGAAAATGTCAGCTGTTAAAGCAGCGTTAAGTTAAATACTATTGATGAGGTGAATACTGAATACAATATTATTATAGATGTAATAAGTACTTCTTGGTATTTTTCGAAACGCGATTTTCCCAATGATTCATAATCTGATGATGATGATGATAATAATAATAATAATAATAATAATAATGGTATTAATAATAATAATAATCGTATATTTATAATGCGCCTTTAAAGTAAACCTGGTTAAGAACACATTTCAGTCAACATAAGTCTCTTCAAAAGATGAGCTTCCAGAGACTTTTTGAAAGAAACATTAATTGATTTTGACACTGACATTTTCAAAAAATGTATTTGAACGTAAACAGATACGCTATATATTTAATATTCAGCTTTGTCATTAGGTAGCGAGGCTGTGCCAAACACGCGACAGCCTGGGGATACTCCCCGAACTACAAGCAAGCAATTAGGTAGTATTTGCCATCATAACAGTTCGAGGGTAGTATAAAAATGTTTTTGGCGACTAGTTGGCTTTGAACTGATTTGAAGATGTCTGCTTTGTTGGATAAATGGTTTGAATGATTATAATCTTACCAGATCAATAGGAAATACCTATTTTTGTAATTGATCAAAATATATCTAAAAACTTTAATTGAAACGAATCTCTTTTCTTGGAATCGCAGTCGGCGGGTCTTTATTGCATCTGTTTGTTGTTACCTCAGGAAAATCTGACGGGTACAAATCACTGTTACGGTTTGCATATATCATACAGCTCAGCAGACAAAACTAACCGACTGCTTGTCTTAATTAACCCAAGGATCGCTGAATGAGTGAGCGTTTCGCCACACAAATCCCACAAACACAGGCACGACTAAGGTTCGAATCGTATTCCAGAGCTTCACAGCTCGTCCATCATATTATCTAAGTATCTTAGCCAAACGATGAAAACCAAAGCCAAAACTACAACAAATTGGAGTACGATGTGTGAAGATTTTGTCGACTGAAATGAACGTAAACAAGAAATATTTGTGTTTCTATTATTAGATCTGTACTTTCCCTAGGTGTGATTCTATGTGATAGATAAGATTAGATTGTGGCAAAGGAGATAGCATTTAGTCAAGGATATGATTCTCACTCGTTTAATTAAAAAGAGCTCTGGCTATTTTAGTATTCAATTGTATTAAATGTTAGGTATTATCAGGATATATATTTGTTCATACAAATACTGAGGAATATTAATGTTTCCTGTTATCTGTATCAGGGATAATCCATTTATAATATTACTGGAGCCAATAATTGTTATATATTTAGTTTTGTGAGGATCGAATACATTGGTAAAATTAGAATAAATATCCTAAATTTGAATTATAAAACACACACACACACACATATATATATATATATATCGCACACAAACAAACAACGCACATACAGCTGATATATAGAATATCACGTCATTATTGTATTTACTACTTCGACCAAAACTCATTAGGTGATAGTTCGTTTTTAGCCCGAAGCTCAGATGAGCGATTCAATGTCATAACTGTGGCATCCTCTTATCCTTTATACTGATAAACGGCGAAAATAATCTGTAAATCAGGACACTGTAGTTCAAGGTCAAAACTAATAATGGCACTAGTGTTCCGTTAATTGCATTCTGTATATCACCTGACTTCCCGGAACACTTTGATCTTCATCCGTTACTTTGTAGCCATTCAGATGAATAGAGTAACAAAATTGGAGAGAACTGATGTAATCTTCCACTTCAGTCACACTGAGAGCATTCATAATGCTTATGTTTACATATTTTTACGGATATTATTTGGGATATCATTGTATAGCGTCTTTGAATGGCTCCTGCTAGTTTAAATATAGTATTAAATATACACTATTATATTATTATTATTATCTAGAATAACCTGGAAGGACGTAACAATACGCTTTCATTTTGGCTTAAAATAACATCCTCTCACAGGTAAACAACTATATTATAACATCCCAAAAGCGGGGATGGGGATTGTTGATTCATAGAGCGAGATTTATAAACAGAGCCCCCCCCAAAAGGTAACTAAGCATTGGAAAATATATTGCTATCAACACCGTAATTATTGAAACTCCCTTGGTAAATAAAAACAAACTACATGCATATTCACATACGCGAAAACAATTATCTATCGATTAGGCATTTCTATCAAACAGTTTTACTCAAAAACATCTTTGATACATTCTTTTCAGAGAAATTAGGCGAAGATAGATGCATCTCTACACAACGATCTTGGTTTATTTTATTCTTTTCACGCCTAATAATCTTCAGAGCATGAGACTTCTATAATGTGATGGAGCGAAGAACTAATAAATACGACCACAGTTTAAGACCACGTCTAACGCACGAAATTAAATTATATTAGATTCAGCGCCTTCATTATATGGCAATTTATGTGCGATATTTTATAAAAACTGACAGTATTAAACTTAGATTATGACATTAAACATGCTCTGTCCGTTGACATTAATTTGTCAACTAGGTTCTGTTTTGCCACTGATAGCAACTCGGTAGTACTATAAATATCCCCCCCCCCGCCATTCCCTTCCAGTGACAAGAAGAAAGATCAATGATCGGCGTAACACCGGGAAATCCATCATAATGTTACTGTTAATTCTGGATCCTGATTCTTTCTTGCAACAGTAAATAGATCCGGCGGAGGACTTAGCGTCTTGACAACGTAGACAATTAATAGCTTAATGGTGGCTCGATAGTCTCGGAGGATAATAGCAACTGGCACATAATAATTACGTCTATGTTAAACGTTGATGTTTATCAAGAGTAACATTCATCAATTACAAATTAGATCTCGCTGGTAAGGGTTTCCTGTTGCCGAACAAATGTTCCAGAACTAGATCCGCGTCAGCTTTACTCGTTAGTAGCTAGCTTAACTTAGATTTTTCGTATTTCGCTTGTAACAAGAACACCTTTCATCTTCCGATCCATTAGACCATTGTCATTATGGTATTGCTACATGTCAGCAACATATGTGCCCCAAAACGTATCTGATGATGAATAACCGTTGAACCAAAACTCTAAAATAGGCAATATAATATATCTTGTCGCACCGATATACACCAATGCGACTCGGTAATTAAGCCGTAAGATACGCGGTGAATTAGCCGAATATTGTTTAGAATAGGAAGATATTATTAATTAAAGTATCTGCTTGTGAAGCCGAAGTGTCACGATTCAATGGTAATGGCATATGTCCTTATTTTAGAGCAGGCATAGCTTTAGAAACGGTGAACAAAACGTTTATTTGTTTTGTCTGTTGCGACGGTAAATCTCATAACCTTGACATTCTTCCAGGACACATACAGATGACAGCTATAGGACAGTCGATGGTAAATCTTCTACTATGAATGAATACTAATAGTGGTATCTCCGTAATCCTTTGAGGTGTCTCGTAACATCTTATGACATCCTCTGTGATTCTGTTGTTATCGGATACTAACCTTTCAGAAGAAACCTTTTCACACTTTCCTACCCACCGTTGAAGATTATATTAACAAATACAGTAGCACTACATGACCGTTCGTTGTAATCCTGATTTGCCCGATGATCCTAGAATTGCAGTAATCGATCAAAATACCACTTCTGTATATAGCAATTAGCCGCGGAGGTAATAAAATCTTTGCACTGACTATATTGGCCTTTTCACCTTTTGGTTTGTTTTACGTTGTAAATGTACTATTTTTTTTATATTATACAGTATATGGATTTAAATATATATGAATGTACGATTTAAACCTATTGATATCACCATGGTTCAGTGAATACTCTATTATTCAGTGTATTGAGTGTGAAGTCAATATGTACAAGTCTCAGTACTCGGTGTGTAGTTGATGTAGAATGGTTTATTTTAGAGTGATGGCTCGAGCCTACTCAGAGGCTAGAAGTATTCTCCAAGATAGTTTTGTAATAAAATAACTTGGCTACAAATTATGCTCCTCTGCTTCAGCCAGTCTAGCATATGGCTGAGAGTAATTAGTTATAAATGTTTATTATCGTAAAAAGTCATCGTATGATTAAAAAGGTTTAGGGTAAAACTAGATTTGTTTAAAATGAAATGTTTCCTTTTATTTATTAATTACGCTATTCATGCTATTCATTTTCTTGTACTTAACGTAAATTTTAGCATAGTGAATTTGACAACAAAGACCGATTTACAGTAAAACCTGTCTTTAGATACCACTTTAGATGGTCTCTAAAGACAGGTGGTCCTTTAAGACATGACACAAAATAAATAAAACACAAGAGAAAATTTACATATATTTTGCATCTTTATTATGGTTGATACATATTAATTATAAATTGTAATCAAATCATATTCAACCATCAACATTCTATTAATTGTACATTGTTCTTTTATTCTTGTTCATTTAAGGAAATTGCCTTTTGTCTTTAATTCGGCTCTACATTTTATGGAAAATCAGCACGGCATTGTTTTATCAGAAAATGGTGAAATGACTATGCTTGCGAACTATTCTTGCTGGGCCATGATGCGCCCAAACGCCGTGGTAACTAATATCACTAGATGAGGTGCGGAATCTGGCTTAAGATCATCGTCAAGTGAGTTGTCTCCAGTTGCATCTTCGCTGCTGGCTAAGAAATCATGGAAGAATTGCTTTTAAAAACAGTAACGCACCCACTTAGGATGTTTGAGTTGGGATAAAATTGGCTGACTTATGATTGGTTAATGAATGTCAGATTGAAACATTTTACGGTGCATAAAATATGCGCTCATGAAACGACCATGGTCGTTTAACACACGTTAATATCCATTGGAAAATTACCAGTGCGCCAAAGCGGATGGAACACAGGTGGTCATTCAATACATGGTTACTTATAATGGATGTTTCTGGGTAAATATGGGTGACTACTTTCGTACTGTCTTTGAATATAGGTGGTTAGGTAGAACAACTGGGCGTATATATATATATATATATATATATATATATATATATATATATGCTTTACTGTATTAGCATTGTGTCTACTTTTTAAAGATTAGGCATAACCCCAACGACATTAACATATTTTTCTGTGTGCATAATTTATTGTAGATAGGGTTATGAAGATGGTATCGGCCAACAACTTGTTTTGTGGTATCTCCGTTGGTATCATTTCTTGTGGTATGGCGTTGTACTTGAATATTCGGATTGAATGAACACAGAACAATGGTAGCGAAACCGCGAAGGTTGGGCTTCGCAATCCAGGCGATTAACAAGAGTGATATCCAGCCACCAGGAAAATAACATTGAATAGGAAAGGATTGGAATATAGTCTCATATTTAAATATGGACGTCTTGAGCAGTTGCATCAAAGTCCAGAGAGAATGAATATCGTTATTACCGATCTTATCAATGACGATTCTAGTCCTGCTGTAACATACGAAGAGTATAAGAAGTGGGTCTCAGCGCGTGGTCGATGAATCGTACAGACCTTTGTTAGAACCACGGGTACTTCAACAATATGATAATGGGTGCTTCTGTTGGAAAAACAGATCCATGGCTGATTTAAGGTTACGGATAAATGCCGGATCGGCGCAAACAGATCATCAGGCATGTCGGATGTAAAAGAAGGCAGCGTCGCAAAAGATCCAGGTCGTTTAACGGAGATGATTTACAGCTCAGCTGTGTCAGCTGCAAGTATTCTGGCCAAAAACAGTGCAGCTGGTTGTACGAGGGGAATCCACAAAGAAGCGTCAGGCCATTGAAGCCGAGCGGTTGCAGCTGAAGCAGCAAGAAGAAGGCTAAAACTCGAGGAATATCTTCCAGTTAGCTAAGCTGAAGCTAATCTACTCGAAACGCTAGATACTCTATCTACGAAGGTAAATAGTTATTGCATTTCCGAAACAAAAAACGCCAGTGTGTATCTAGTTCTAACAACAAGGATATTATGATGGTTGTGGGCCAACATCTCGGTAAACCACTACCGCATAATGAAATTTTATGGAAATCCCCACTATCCACCCACACTTCAAGAGACCGTTCACATCCAAGGTGGCAAATCGTCGTGAAATTGATGATGAATTATCTGGAACAGCTCACCAGTGTGGAATCTAAAAAAGCAGTGCGATTGGGTGTTCCTACCTCAATGCTCGGATCGGTTATAATGCAGCTCTGAATGAGCTGGTAGATCTGTACGTAGACCATGAAGTGATGATCAATGGAAACATCTGTCAGACATTAACGTGGACGGCCAATGAAACAAACCGAAAGAATAAATGTGAATATGCTGTTTACAGCATAGATGCAGTCCGGTGTTCTGGAATTCTCTTAGAACAAAAGAGTGAACAAGTTACTATTTGCACTACTCAATAAATAGCTAAGCTTTGTATTCGACATTAAAGAAGATGGGAGTGGGATGACTTAGGGCTAGTTTGTATCAATTGAAGCCAAGAAAGACATGAACCCTGCGCTTGGTAAAGAACTTTGACCAAAACCTGTTTCTGATAGAAAACTAACATTATATACCATGAAAGAATGTTCTACGACTAGCGGTAGCTTTGCAAGTAGCATTGTAGAAAGTCATAATTTCTAACAACAGGGTATCTTAAACAAGCCGAACCTAAGGTGTTCAAAAGGTGCCAATAATTTATAGGTAAATCCAAAGAACCTACTCACCGCTATGATGCATCGAAGACAAAGTGATTGGCAACATAGGATTGTTACCATAAATTATCTGGGCTCTTCTTCAGTGAGAGGATTACATTTCCAAAATATAAAGGTCTGCGCTTCGGATGTCGTATATTATATCACTCATCTCGCATGATTGATCTCGTCACAAATCCATTGATCAGAAGTGTCAAAAGCCACACCACACTGTACTACAAATTGAACGTAAGTACAAGTATTTACTCAAGGCAACAAACATCAGGTAGGATGCAATAACATTCAGGGACTAATAGCGTGGATTGGGCCATAGCTGTTGTACCCGTTACAACAGAGTTGAAGAATGGCATGAAAAAATGCTCATGTGCCACACATAGAAGGCATATTACTCAAAGAGATTGATTCGGATGTCGGATTGGTTTTCGGGAACAATGTTGCAGATGTGTATAAACCTCTTGAATTGAAAGTGAGCCCTCAAGGCAGTACGCGTGGTGTAAGATCATTGTTTGGGTGGATTTTGTGCAATATATTGCGTCAAGCTTCAAATGATGACTTCGAAGTGATCTCGCTTGATCTAATGCCTATTCAGAAAACTGAAAGTCTGAAAAGACTCGCTGAGTTGTATCAGCAGTCAGACAGCGTCGCCGTTCGTCAGCTCATCGTAGATTACGGATTGGAACCTTCTCAAGATGACAAGTTATTTATTGAGAAAGGTCAGGCTCCCAAAAAAGAAAAACAAATCACTTTAAAATTAGTTTGCCTTTCAGTAATAATGTGATAATTAACCACAAGTAATAAATATGCGACACAGCCTTAAGGAAAAAAATGCTCAACACTCCAAAGTTCTGTGACTATTTTGTAATATTCATGGAAATTACCATTCCTAAATGATGCACTGTTCAAATTCCAAGCAATTAACCGATGCTCTCACCATGAGAAGTATCATACAAATAATAATTAATAATTACAAAACTTCTACAGGGCCAATATCCTGAAAACGAATCGAGCTCAGTGGTGCACATAGAATAGTGTTGGGCAAACTCATAGTCTGTGTACAAGAACAATGATGGAAAGGAAAACAATGCTATTTGATGACTTGACATGTTCAGAGAGTGAATTCCAAAGAATAAAGACAGCAACCGAAAAAGCACGATTCCGAGCATGAGGTTTAAACCTGGGAACAAACAACAAGAGAAAACCAGATGAACGGAACTCTCTGGGCTTCTCCAAAAGCAAGAGCTTGATAGGCAATAGTGCAGAGGTTGGAAATGTTGGGACATTGACCAGGGAGCCAGTGAAGAGATTTCAGAAGTGGGACAAAATGGGAAAACCGAGGAGACCGTGTGACAATCCTAGCTAAGCAGTTCTGAACACACTGAAGTTTTAGAATAATTATAAAGAAGCAAGTTGCATTAATCAAGCCTAGTAGTAATGAGTGTTGTAGCAATGAAATATAACGCCCAATACGGCGAAGGTCGCGAATATGACAGAAGCAGGAACGACATGTCAGAAACATATGTGTTCTGAAATTAAAATCGCTATCAAATGTAATACCTAGATTGTGTGCAGTGTCTGAAGGTGTGATGTTATGACTAAGGATGCTCGTAGGGAAGAAATGAGTAAGTTCGCTGCGTTGTCTTGGTGTCGCTATAATGATCACATCTGTTTTGTTGGCATTGAGTCTCTGAGGTTTATTGTTGTCATCCAGCCAGAGATATCACTCAGACAGTGACCAGGTTGTTTAAGGGAAATATCAGAGCCTCCTGTAGATAACTATATGTATACGTGGGTGTGATCTGCATATAAATGGTCTAATTTGTGGCTGTGAATAAGTGAGCTTAGCGGTGTGGCATACAGAGTAAACACTAGTGGCGCAAGAACAAAGCCTTGGGGAACACCGCAAAACAAAGGCGCTGCCTTTGGAAAACCTATTTATTAAGAATGAGCGGATCCAGGTACGTGCTGTGTATGATATGCCATACCAATCAGAGAGGCGATCTAGAAGAACAGAATAATCGATGGTGTCAAAAGCTGCAGATAAATCTAAAAGTGCTAGTGCTGTGACCTTTCCTGTGTCCATGTTTAGTGCTATGTGGTTATGAAAATTTAGTAGAGCGGTTTCTGTAGAGTGAAATTGTTTGTAAGCACACTGAAAAACATTAGACAGGTGATTACAGCTTAAGTGAACGTTCAAAAGACAAGATACAGCTTTTCTAATACTTTAGATATGAATGATAAATTATAAATAGGTCAGTGCCTGGTAAAGATGATTTCTAAAGAAAAGGAATTTTATGGGCATGTTTAAAATTAGAATGGAACACTCCGGAGCTAAGTGATAAATTTAATATCTCAGTAATTGGAACAATTAGTGCGTTAAGACGAGATTTTAGCAGAAATGTAGGGATAGGATCAAGTTTGCGGGATTAATTAAGGGGTGATACAATCAGTTTAGAAACTTCTGTGAGGCCGATTTAAATACTCTGCAAGGGTGATGTACAGCTGGAAAATCAGTATTACAACTAGAAGCAGAATCTGGGAAAGAAGCATGAATTTGGGTGATCTTATCCTTGAAATGTTTGGAAAAAGCATTGCGGAGTGGATTAGTTGAATCATGAGCGGGCAGAGAAACAGAAGCCTTTCTATGGAGAGTCCGATTTATACAGTTCCAGAGTTGACGAGGATTGTGAGAGTTGTTGGCGATCATGTTCCTATAAAAATCAGATTTAGCTTTATTCGTGAGTCTATCACAAAAATGGCACTGTTCAGTATATCTAGACCTGTTAAGTTGTGTGCGTGATTTCCTCCAGATGCGTTCTAAATATCGGCGACGCACTTTACCATTGCTAATTTCAGGGGACATCTATGGTGCAGGTGGTTTATCTTTTTATGGATTTTGATCCGACAGGTGCGTGTTTGTCAAGTACGGTTTAAGTGTAGCGTGATATTGTTCACATAATTGTGATAGGTCAGCTTTGGAGTTTAGGAAATTACGATTAGCAAAAGATATGCCGTTCAAGTTCCAAGCGACTAACTGATACTCTTGCCATGAGATATATCATCATAAATAGACTGAGAAGGTCACGATCGTGTTTCCTTAAATGATATCCTATCTCAAGGACCGGATCTGGCCAACAATCATTTGGATGTTTTGAGTAATTGTCGCGGTCTCCTCTCCAACCTGTTGCTTGCTTTATGGCTCGTCATGAAGCAGCTGAAGATTGCCGTGATGAATTGGACAAAGTTAGTGATGCTGTTCTATGAAACTGTTATGTTGACAACTTCCTCAAATCAGTACAAACAGTCGCTTAAACGATTTCCATGGTTCATGAGATCATTGAGTTGTGTAATAAAGGCGGTTTCTTTTTTTCCCTTTTCTACGTTCTAATAACTACGTTTGTTGGAAGCCATTCCAACGGAGGAAATGGCGAAGGATGTAATATAGCCTACATTTTTGGTATTGCTGGCAGGAGGTACAGTAGTCGACTACTGTGAAATCAGTACTAATATTCCCAGATTTAAGCTCTCCGCTGATGAAGTAATTCCCACTAGAAGGAATATTCTTTCAACATTCAGTCCTATTCTTATCTACTAAGACTAGGTTCTCTATATCTCGCTCTCTCATTATATATATATATATATATATATATATATATATATATAGTCTACCTGTTAACATATTACTATTCCAGGATGTGTGTCACGAGAATATTGAATAGTATGATGAGCTCAGTGATTCTTTAGTTTGCTGAAACATCCGAAACTATTATATTTTGGTGATATTATTTGTACCTCTAGCCCTCGTTATATGCCGGTATTGGGTTCCTAAAGTAGCGTCGTATATTGAATTAGCCTACTTTGAACCCAATTATATAATTTAATTGGGGGGGGGGGGTATGTTCCACATGTCCAAACATTTTATAGTTTAGTTTAATTAAAACAATGTTAAATCGACAGTTCACCCTTCTTTAATAGTTCTTAAATATGTAATGCTTAGAACAGTAACCAAAACTTCCACAATAATAATCACGAGATATGCCTGATATCACAGATATAGGGAAATAATCCAAATCACCGGAGGGCCGCCATTACGGCTGCATCCGATGCCAGATTCGAAGACGGGTAGGAAAAAAGGTTAAGTGCTCTAACGTCACCTGGGCCAGGAGTACACAGAGTTCACATAGACACCAGTTAGTGTTCTCGGTTCTCCTCGCGCTTTCTTTGATGATACCGGGTTTTTTTTATCAGAACAATCGGAATCATCTTCATCTTGTAAGAGTTCTTCTGACTAAAGCTGATATGGTTGTGCGTCATTCATGGCGTACAAGATTATTGCGTTTTGTTCTGGAATTATTCCTGGCTTACACTTGTTTACTTGCTTTTCTACGGGGTCTACAGACTTCTGGTCAAACTGCTGGGTTCAAGTGACCTCAACATTCAAGAACTTCCGGTCTCTGTCTAGCTTCAAAATGGCGGCGCCCACAGGCCATTAAAAGTCGATTAATCAGCACATTGAACTGGAATATTTAATATGTGGGTGATCGCTTTCAGATTTTGACATCATTTATGATATTTGTGAACATGGCTGCATTGGTGCTGAAAATTTGAAATGAAGGTGGATTATTCCTTTAATATAAGTTTATATGGCGAAAATTATTATAAAATAATGATTTCCATATTAAGTTAAATTAATATAAAGCTACAAATAATAACTTCATTATTACATGAATACAGTCTAAATTTTGTCAGGGTCCTCTCCGAGATGTCTGCAGTTGAAGGCGGACTGCAATTTATATAGGGCCACTGTACAGATCCCTACCAAAAGCTTAGTCCCATTATACTTTATAATGTAGCTATGTATTAGGAAGTCATCTATTGGTTTCTGTATTCTAATGATAATACTTCATTTGAATTTCAACAAAACTACTTGGAGAAATAATTTTAGAACATCCCAAGCAATAACTACTTCAATGTTGAGCTCAAAATCCAATATTTAGCAGGTAACCACGTGATCGAATAACACGCCCTATCCCGTCGGGGTATGGAGCTGAACAGCTTGTGCATACAATCTGGCGTGATATCTCCACATGCTCTAAAGAGATACTGTAGAAGTTCTACATTGTTAAAGGGTGACCTCTTATGATCCTATTGTGCAACATACCCCAGACATTCTTAATCACGTTGAGGTCAGGTGACTTAGCTGGCCATTGGATCACCCGGACATCATGTTCACCTAACCAGGTGTATACAATACGTGCTGTAGGCATTGGTGCATTGTCGTGTTGGAATATAAATGGGTTCCTGGCATCCCCAAGCAATCCTGAAGATTGTGATCCAGAATGTCTTTTAGAAAGTACTTTTCATAGATCCACGCTTACTAATTTACCAACTCTATCTCGATTCATATGAAAAGACAATTCTGGACCAGTTATCTTCTGTGTTCTATTGTGTAACTCTGATACACCACCTGGTTCTAGTAGGTCTGTTGTTCGGAACAATGGGTGGATTACTTTTGGTGACTCTACTGTTCAGAGAGACTCGCTATGAATCCTTCCGGCAGTTGATTGAGAAACCATTTTGCCGATCCTGTCAGCCCACAAGCGGTTAACGGTTTCTAAGGAAAGGCATCGTTGTTGCTAAACAATACATTTCGGCATCCTGTCTTCTCGGAGTGTGGTCTTCGTTTGACGTCCAGATCTGGTACAACAATATGAACCGGTTAGCCGTTACTTATGCGTGCCGCATGCTAACCATCGTCCGTCTCTGTACTGACATTGGGTCTCTGCCACGCCCATCATTAATTAGTACAGATATAATATTACTTATTTCAGTCATATGTACAAATCAGACATGGGGTCAATTCCATTTTGTCAATTCCAATTCCACTCAATTCCATTTGGTCAATTCCAATTCCACATCACATTTATCAATTCAATTCCAATTCCAAATTTATCAATTTATCTTCTTTGCCTAATACTTTTTACCATGAGTAGGTACTACTCCGAGTACCTACTTAGAATACCTACTCCGAGTAGTCTATATTCCAAGTAGGATTGTCATGGAAGAAATATTTCTGAATAAAAAATTAAATGGTAAATTAATTTGTGAATTAATTTGGTGTTGCCCGTTCTAAACATTGAACGGGGGGGGGGGGGTAATTCCTGCTATGTGGAGCCCACTGTATTTAGACCATTTTAATTGGTTAAATGCTCACGTGGGGTGCCACAGTCAGTGTGTATATCTGATATATATATATATATATATATATATATATAAGGAACCAAAGTTCTGGATCAATTTGGTTCCAGTATATTGGTAACACCACATGTAACGTTAACGTGTTAAAAAATAAATTGCAAAAGCCTAACCCCAAGGCGCTTTTAGCTAAAGAGATATTTGATTATATCAAGTGGTGGATCATAGTCTTGGGTACATACCCATGTAAGAGTGTATTTTGTAATCATCAAAGGTGTGTTTATATTCCACTCTCTAGTATGAGCCTTGAAACGAATGTTTTTGCTTAGTTCCCCCAGCATGGGTCAGATCCTGTATTTACTTTCATAACCCTGCTGGGTACTAAACCACTTACATATGGCAAGTTTACAAAATCTCTCAAATGGTTATTAAGACAGTTAAGTCTGGGGACCGGTATAGTAGTCACAGTTTTAGGAGAGGAGGGTAAGTTTTTGCTTCAGATTGGCATTCCCTGTGAGTTAATAAAATTAATTAATTTCTAAATAACAATATCTCTATATAGAGTACAGGTATGCTATCTGGTGGTGTCATAGTGTTGTGGGCGGAGCCCACTGTATCCAGACCATTTAATTGGTTAAACGCTCACGTTGGGTGCCACGGTCGGTGTGTGTATCTGATATATATATATATATATATATATATAATATAATATATATATATATAATATATATATATATATATATATATATATATATATATATATATATATATGGAACCAAAGTTCTGGATCATGGTCTCCAATGAATCATTAAAAATAAAGGGGGTATTTCAGGGTATTTCGCTCCATCTTTACGCACGCTCTCTTGTGAGTGGTGAAAGAGGTGATTTCTCAATCATTCCAACATAGAGAATGTACTGAATCAAAAAATTCCGGAATTGGAATTGAATTGTTTCATTAATTGAATTGAATGATTAAAATGAAAACAAAAACACTCTAATTTGAATGCGGTCTGGTACAAACCTCATTCAAATTAGGGTGTTTTATTTTCATTTTAATGAAGCTATTGCCATTCTTTCTGTCGATTTGTTTCATGGCTATGCTCATAAAACATTACGATGGGACAATACTTTTCGTTGAGATATGTAGGTGTTATTCGCCAGTGGTGCTGGATGCAACTTTAACGTCGCCAAGATGCGCCTAACTAAGACTTATCATTTGATGAGGGCCCAGGCTGTAGGTCATCTCGTGATAAAGAGAGAAGCTCTGAATCATGTTGGTTCTCAGAAGATATAGTGGGAGATGAATACCTGGTTGAAATGTCTTTTTCTTCTTCCTCCCTATTAATTGTGAGATCTTTGACGTAATATCGATGACTATTTCCAATCGAGCCCCTCCAGCTAACTTAGATATTTGTTCTACGACTACAATGCTCTCCACCATCACTACATATACGAACATTCGAAGTCACAGCTTGATTCAAATAGAAGTTCCTTCCAAACTGCATTCAGGCAGTTGGTTGAGACTCTTCCAGACAGCATCAATAAACTGTATGGTATTTAAGATATTAAAAGAGCGCCACGAATCTTTAACAGTCATAGATCGTTGATCATTTTTCACGGATTCCTTCTGATATATCGTATTGCTAACATCCGTGAAGGGTCTTTGCAGCAATTGAGGCACGTCGAGTCTGATATTAATTCTGCCGATTGTGTTTCAAAGGACATCTCTTCTAGTAATCTGCTGCAGTCCAAGTGGGGTCATATGGGACAAAACCTGACAAAACCTGATCCAGGTGATAGAGAAGAAAATAAAACCATTGAAGATTCATTAAATAATTCCTAAAGTTTCGAGGCATTTGTTTACATGCATATACGTTATCACACACACAGTATCTTTTTATGGAGCTAGTTTAGGAGCACTACTTCACGGAACCGGATGCGTCTAATTTAGGTGTAAAACAGAGTAACTCAATTTATAAAATGGACCCGTTTGTGGAACATGGTATCATTAGAGTTGGTGGTTGCATTGCATTTTCAGCGACACCTTTTGTTGGAAAACATCAAATTTGGGGTCCTCGTTGATCTTTGCTGTCAAAGATGACTCTGCAC
Organism: Paralvinella palmiformis; assembly: GCA_025642065.1. Taxonomy (NCBI): domain Eukaryota; kingdom Metazoa; phylum Annelida; class Polychaeta; order Terebellida; family Alvinellidae; genus Paralvinella; species Paralvinella palmiformis. The sequence continues at coordinate 18,399 of JAODUP010001226.1, forward strand.
GACATACACAGAAAAATTAGATCCCCAGGCAAGGATGTCATTTTCTCAGAGCTGAAGAAGCGTTATTACATTCCTGATGCTGGAACACTGATCAAAAGTATTTTGTTCAGCTGTGTCACCTACAGACGTTATGAAGTAGTGACATGTAACCAGCAAATGGTCGACTTACCAGAACAGCATTCAGTAGCTGACAGCCACCTTTTGCTCATACGAACATTGGCTTCTTTGATAATATTAAAGCCAGACGGGTAGGGATACCACCATGAGAGATATGGTGTCGTATTTACCTGTCTTAGTTCCAGAGCTGAACGCCTGTAAATAGCACAATCTTTGACTACTGACGCTTGCATAAATGTAATAATGAGGTTTCCTATCTCGACGTGGTTCCGTGGAATCTATTATGTCCACGAAATTGGTTGGCGATTTTAACCCCCCTCACCCAGTCATTGTGGTGTATGGGAACACTGAATACTGACAACACTGAAATATACACTGGTCATTGTACTGAGCGTGAAGACAACATTTATAAACCTCAGTACACAATTTGCAGTGTTGCTAGAATGAAATAATGGTCAGAGCGTTTAATTAACACTAAATTTCTATCTATTATTTCAGTAATTGGAATTAATCGTTTTTTCGTAATTGCAGTTAATCCGTAACAAAGTGCATTTGATAAGTATACGAGGTATTAGCATTATATCTACTTTATTTTTAAAGAGCAACTTGGTATTTTCTACACTGGTTTCTGACAGTAATTATTAATACTTTAGCGGGTTTATTTATACATATCAACTGTTATTTTTACTCGCTTTGTACTATTGGTTCTAGCTAGGCTGTTAATGTAAGCACTATATATGTATGGGCTGTATTTACAGGCAGTTCAGTTTCTCGTCGCACATGAAATCATTCAACCGATTACAATGAGGCACAATGAAAGGCAGAACACGTGGAATTTTACCACCAGACTACATAATCATTCAACTGATCTAAATTTATTAGTCAACTCAAACAAATTAAAACGGGTAACAACTGTTAGTTGCAATTATGACAAATGTCATAGATATATGGTGTCGCAAAAGTCAAATCCGGTATCTCTTACTTTTAGCAAATAAATATTATCACTATTTTATATACATTTAAAGAAAAATTCAATAACCTGCATTTGACAGAGATTTATGTTTTCATCTGCGTATTTCGGCAAAGTCACGAACTGATGTTTTCGTAGAACGCCAAGCGTGTAGATAGCTGAATTCTATAATTAAATAACAAAATCACATAACATAATTATAATTTTTTTACAAGAATTAATGACAAGAAGCAATTAAGAGCAAGAGAAGAGAATAGAATGGCGTTTAGAAAACTTTACTTCATGTCTAATAACAACTTACTGCTGATGAATTAAATAGCCAATTAGACAATACTATTGGCTCGTCAACATTTGACACAAAACATTCACTACATCATAAAATAATAATTATATCCATTGCTGTCTTCTGCTGTAGATGTGGGTTTTTATTAAGCCAATTTCCAGTCAAATTATGATTTAACCCACCACTAATTGCAATAGAAATGAAATTGTGTTTTTCTGAAATCTACTGAGTACGCCAATTTCTCCCGCATACAACTGCCCTGGCTTTCTGAAAATACTCTTAAATGAAAGACACGGGTTGAAAAAAATGGGTAGACACTAAGGTTATCATTATAAGCTGACAAATGGCAAAGTTATGCTTATTTCTGATTTTCACTGACGACACGTCGCTTACAGGGGTAGGGGTGCCCCATTTTACCCTATAAGGAGTTGCCCCAGATGTTTGAAGCGTGCCTCTAGTATAAGATAGACCATTAAAACATGGATACAGATACTATTTATGTTAATTTATTATGTACATTGCCAGAATTATGCCAATTTCATTTTATTATGATTTTCGTATGTCATTCAGTAGATCCTAAGATTTCAGGGGGAAAAATTCATTTCTATTGCAATTAGTGGTTGGTTAGCCCCCTTTTTGTCATATTTTGACTGGACTATCTCTCGGGTCGAATCTAGGCGTTGCTTGTCTAGCTATGGCGTCCCATAATTAAATAAACGTTTCAGTTTATCTAACTCACTCACTCGCATTATTATCAATATTATCTTCCTTAGCCTGGAAAGTCTTATTAGAACATATATTCGCTTGTCCAATTAGCGTCAGAGCACAAATGCTTGGAATTTCTGATGATGATTAATTTGTCAAACATAAACTCACCTTTGTTGAGTTCATTCTGTTGCTATAATACGAAACATGAAATGCGTAAGCTATCATATTCACGACCCTGCTTAAGTGTATTCTACTGAAAACAATTTATATAAGTCGACCCTTCTTCGGCATTTATGTGATCTTATCTGTCCAGTTATATTATTATAGATGATAGTGTTGCTCATAGATGATATGTTAAGGCTATGAAAGCATTAAGGCCATAATACAGGTGTAATATTTCATTGGGAGTTAATTGTTTCTTATCTGTTAGGTGAAATCAGTGCTTATTTTAACAGAATAGGTATTGATGTTTTCTAGTTGTAATAAGCACAATATAAATTTTATATATGCTCTCTCTCTCTCTCTCTCTCTATATATATATATATATATATATATATATATATATATATATCCTCGAATACTTTATCTCGACAACTAATCTTGCAGCCCTAAAAACGAGTTTCCTCGAAACGAATATAAATAACTCTTCTAGCTAAACATAAACGATTTGAAGAATCTGAGCTCACAGACGATATCGCATATATCCAAGCTATTTCTTCCGCAGTCTGTAACCTTTTGAATGTTTTAGATATGCACCAGGAAAACTCTCAGTCATCAGCAATAACTATTGGAAATTTTCACTGGTGTCTGTATTGTACTGTTTATTCCGTAATGTGGGGCCTAGACCCATATTACAAAGGCTTACTTATCTTGGCACATGTAAAGATACATTATAGCAGTGTAATTATGTCGCGACGTACAATAAAAGCCTAGTGTAAGAATAAACCAACTGCTTTGATGCATGCTTCATTTCTTGATTTTACAATCATCTACATTGAGTTTATATCTCTAACTGGAAAAGTCTGTAAATAAAGTTGACAAATATTTATTTACAGATCATTATTTGCTGGACACTGCATAAGAAAATGAAATTCACATTCTATTACATAATTATTCTAAAATTTACTACAGCATAAACAAATGATCTCCTCTTTAGGCATTATATTTTGACAATGTCTCCCAGTTTCAGTAACTAATCCATGACTGCTACATCGAAATTGTGCAATCCCCGATATAACTTTCCTGTCTAATTCTGGGGTTATTTCAATTTTAAGATTCTTAAAAAGCGATAGTTTACTATTTTTAGTTTGCAGATTCAGTGCATTCCCGAGGATAACAATCTTTAAGAGGTTGCTTAAATTCAGACATAAACAATAATTTATTACTAACTCCTTGGTTCATACAAACATAATTATAGCCATATTTAATATCTCTATTTTGTGCACCATGTGTTACGACCCATTTCATGTAACTTATAATTCATCATATAGCATTGCTTGCTTAACTAATCCATTATCATGCATGCTGATTATTTTCAGCCAAAAAGTAGTTCACATATAAAGGATGCCTGCCACATTCAGCTAATACGGCCGAATTTAATGTTGTATTGTTGACCCCAATTACACATTTTAACAACTTCAACTGTACGCGTTCAATGCGCTCTGTTTTTCCATATCCTCATATCTCAGCACCATAACATAATATACAGGTAATACCACCTTATCAAACAAGCTAAAATACGTCGAACATGATATTCCATTACATAGTGGTTCTAATTTCTGCAAATTAATTACGGCTTTAGTTGTTTGCTTTGCTAATGTATTGTGCGCCATATTCCACTTCAATAAACCACTAAAGACAATTTCTAAATATTTAGAATTTGATACAATATTAAGAAATTTACCTTTGTAATACCACTTTTCATTTTTCTTAATAATTCCACCATTTCTGAATCCAACTATTTTAGATATTTGCAAATTGACATTCATCTCCTATTTACTACAGTATCTTTCTAACACATCCAATTGTTGTTGCAAACCCCCCTGCCATATCCGAACAGAGCACGAGATCATCTGCATATAATAGAATATTAACATCTGGAAAACATTTAGATACAAAGATACCTCTGCAGACTTCTGATCTCAATAATTCAATCCATTCACCTAACAATGGTGATAACATACAGCCTTGACGTGTGCCAATGACACATTTAAACCATTCAGTAAGACCATTATCTGTACGTACACACGCTTTTAATTGTTCATACATTGATCTATTACTTTCAAACTTTGTCCATGTATGCCACTCTTCATGGGGTGATTGAATAATAAATTATGGCCGATACCATCAAAAGCCCAGAAAAATCAATGAAACCAGCACAGAAACGACCGTTCTTTTTAGATAAATATTTGCGACTCATAAGAAATAAATTAAAGAGTTGATCAATGGTGCTGTATCCTTTTCTAAAGCCTGCCTACTCTTCCTGGTAAACATGTTGATTTTCTGCCCACGTAGTAAGTCTTTCGTTGAGACTTTTAGTGAATAGCTTGCTAGTTATATTAAGTAGTGATATACCTCTATAATGTTTCGGATCATTTACAGACCCAACTTTATGAAGTGTGCATATTAAAGCCGGAAACAATAACACTGTTCGTTATACTATTAAATAATATGTATAATTTAGGTGTTATAATTTCACTACTTGGTGATCAACATACTGAGAACTACTGGGCTATTATTGTCACGTGCCAAACATTGTCAGTCGTGTGACAATATTCTTGTTTTGCAGTTATAAAAATTAACTGGCTCTATCTTGGTCACCTGATTTAATACATCTTTGAAGTAGCTATGCCATACATCTTTCTTTATAGTAGAAAGTCGTTCCTTTGCTCGCTTCATACCGTTTAAAGTTGGCCAAATTTCGCTGGCTCCATTTTTGCATATTTTAATTTTGTTATACAGTCTATCTTCATAAACATTAGCTTTTTTGTGAAAACATCTTTAAATAGTTTCTTATATCTATAATATTATTCTAACTACTTATCATTTATGTAAGCTCGATATAAACTTAGACACTCGTTTCTCAGTGATTGTATCTGTTGTAACTCATAATCCCACCAATGTACGGCTTTAGCATGTCTCCGTGTGGAACGCTTTGCTTCAGTTTTAATCATACCTGTTTCTCTGGCAGCACGTTTATATACATTTTCGATTATGTTTAGCGCCCCATCTAAGTTAACAGTGTTGCAACATTGTTCAAAATAATGAAACAGCTTCGTACTATACTCATCAGTCAATAGATATTTGGATATTTCCAATTTTTCTGCATTCCAAATACTACATATATATATATATATATATATATATATATATATATATATATATATATATATATAATTTTATCATATTCCCGGACCCCCTCATTGACAACATCTCGAACATTCATCATGCAACATACAAGTAAATGGTCATTTCCGAACTGTGAAACATAATTGTTTTAATCCGATCATTTATATTTGTAGAGCAAATCATATAATCAACTAAACTTTTACCTGCAGATGTTATACATGTGTATTCACCTTGTTCTTCATCATATTTAGGCCAATTCAGAAATTGGTGCAGAGTGTTACTGGTTGTTTATCACAATTATTGATAACTTTGTCGTTCTACATGAAGATTATAAGGTTCATTCATGGACATATTATTAATTTGAATATATTTATCTTCAATTTCTAGGTAGTCCAGAAGATTACCACATTGTGCATTCATATCCCCATAAATAAGGATATCCATATCATTGTTCCCTATTATTGCCCAAGCTCTTCTTGTAATAACCCTATACCACTTTGTTCATTATTACCATATACAAAGGTTCCATCAGGTGGTAGATATCTGAATATTAATACGATATCTCTCGCAAGATTAAAATACTTTTATCCATTTTTAAGAATATAGCAGAGTTGAAGGTTTTGTTCAACTTACTAATACCCTCTCGAACCAAGTTCTTCACAAAATCTGATATGCCATTGGAACATCGGCCATATCCTGAATGACGTGTTTTTGCTTGCGTTTTTGCTCCAGGTCTCTACAACTTGTTATGATATCATGTGAGGCTATGTACAGCTCTATGTCTTTCTATCCCCTTCTTTGCCGTAGCCCGTAAGCATTCCTGGCTGCAATTTTCAGCGATCTGTTCCTGTTTTCAACTGGGTCATGTCCGGTGTGTTAGTTACGGATCATATCCATAGTAATTGTTCTAAGTGCATCAGTGGGTTTGTCCTTGTCTTTATATAAGAGAAGTCTAGGAATACTCCATGGTATGAAGGCCATTTTGCCACTATTAGGTAATTCTTTCATCCTACTATTCAATGCTTTGTCATCTTTTCGAGTTTCCTCTTCAATATCATCCGAAATGTATATTCGGTTTCCCTGAAATGGTTTGTTTTTAAAGCTTCAGGGGCTTTCATCGGTATTCTATCTCTGTCAATTTTGCGGTGACATCCTGCTACTAGCATTCGTGGTTTGGCACCAACACGGAGTCGTCTACCTGGTGTTCTATGAGCATCTTCTATATCTATTGACGTGTCTAACTCCTCTTCCAAAAACCTTTAATAAACTCTTTACAGTCCGCATCTTCAACTTCTGGTATATTTTGTATTAAAATGTTATTTCTTCTACTGGGTTTACCTTGTTCCACTATTTTTTTCCCCAGCTCCAACACATTTTCAGATGCGGCCTTAGTACTCATTATTTCAGCTAATTCCAGGTTTTGTTCATCATATTATCTTTCAATATATTCTACTCCATTTTTCAGATCTGTGAAACGAGTTTCTAGTTTGGCTATCGACTCCAGGGCCGTGTCCACATTTATTTATAACAGTTGCCGGTCAGTTAGGTTTGTCCAGTCAGCCATGACGTTGTATGCACAAACAATGTGTACTGGATGGCAATGGTCAAAAAAGATCCTATTCATTTCACACCAAATATCTTGCTCAATAATCTTCAAACTTCATATATAATATTCCCTGGCAGATCTTTGTGTATTCATAAAACTTATTCACAATTATCCACTTCCAAACACATTTAATATACTCAGATTTGCACGACATTTACTATCCTCTCTATTACTGCACTACCATGTTGTACGACCGTCATAATATAATCTAATGTTGGCGTTTTTCCTACCAAGATTTGTGTCACTGTTGTTATGTATTAAAGTTTCCTGGGATCCTGGTACTGGTAGATGTCGATCTGGATCTATGTTCTATTTTATCTAGAATTATATATTGACTAAATAGTGAAACGAAGTTTATATATATATATATATATATATATATATATATATATATATAAAACATCATGTGTAGAACAGCGAATTGTATTTGTATTATTTAAAATAGTAATGAAGCGAAGTCAAAGATGAAACATCCTTTATATATGCCCACACTGAGATTCGAACACGGGTGGTAGGGATCTGTGGTCCAACACGCTACCGTTAGACCACTGAGGGGCCAGAGAGAGAGAGAGAGAATGAGAGAGAGAGAGAGAGAGAGAGAGAGAGAGCATTATGGCCAGCAATGTCAAATGATTAAATCGTTGATTCGCTTAATAGTTAACTACTAATGTCTAATATAACCATGAGTAGAAAATAGTGATTACTTTACTGATTTCTGAAAAATTTATATTTACTTTCTGATGAAATAAGAAAAAACTTTCTAAAATATCAGTGCAGGTAAGATTTCAATCCGTCGTACTTAATCCCATCCAAGAATAGTATTCCGCTAAAAATATCTTTCCAAGAAGAGATTAATTATCAAACCAGTATGGTGTAGAGTCGATCCTGCTATTATTTTATCCAGATAGAAAACATAAAATCAACAAAAAACAATGAATAATAATTTTAACAAGCAAATGTTGTAAACATTTAAACACCAATTACCACAATTTATTTAACGTAAGTGCACGCGCATGCACACAGACGCCCCGCGCACGCATACATCTGCACAGAAATAAACAGTTGGGTTATCATAAATTCACGGGATAGCTAATAGAAAATACTTATATTATTGAAACCCATGGTAACCAAGTTTACTTTCATTTTGAATTAACATATATATATATATATATATATATATATATATATTTAGAAATTGTTCACAATTGAAACTAGACCATTTTCAAAAAAAGTCCCCATTTTATTTCCATTTATGAGCTTAAAAAGAAGCGCGCCATCATTAACGAGATAATGATTGACTTAAAAAAAACACCCAATAGTCGTATTTTATGGCGTTGCTTATCATCGATGAAATCTACCATATAATGATGTGATCATGTCTGTTGTTACGGGAAGTTATATTCGTTCTTCCCTATATTGACAAAGTCATAGATTAAGAAAATCTGGCTACACGACGTGTACAACAGTACGCATAGGAATGAATGAATCCCAGTCAATTATGGGGAAATATCTATTTTCCATATTAAACTTAATAAACGCACTTTCCGATTTTCACCGTTTTATTTCTATGCATAGAGTAATGTATGTGTTCATAATGTTTGAGCACGAAGCAGGCTAAATAAGATATACATGAATGGTGTACATTATAATCTAGCCGATTAGCCAAAGCGAACAAAAACCCTTAATATATAGGAACGAATTGGTGAACAGAAATATAGTATACATTCGGATATACTATTCTGTGGTCCCATTAATATTAAAAACGTCTTTCTTACTCGATAAATCAAACAAAATTGTTATGTAGGTTCAATGTGGGTAATAACGTGAAATATCTAAAGTCACATATGTTATATTATTACAATTATTTTATCTGTGTTATAGTGGATCCAAAAACATAATTTAATCCATCCATTAAAAGCATAATTCCAATTATTCCAGTCACCGTAATTAAAATGCCACTTATTCCAGTCGCTGTAATTAGAAAGCCCCTTGTAATTAGTAAAAATTGCGTGATTGCTGAAATGACAAGATGAGACGCATCACGTCGTCTTCTGGTTAAAAATATCAACCGTTATTATTACAATGTCACTCGCTAATTACGGCACACCTAATAACGATATTGATGCAGGTGATTTGCGAAATTGTTCATTCCATATAGAATAATTATTAACGATAATCATAAAACGTAGATACAGAGAGTATACGTCGTTATTAATGTTTGGTATTAAAGTTACGCATATTACCGAACATCACATCCGGAGTCACATCGAGTGCAATTTAAAATCCTGATGCACACGTATAAAGCCCTACATGAAGAATCTCCAAGATACATATCTGACATGTTGACAGTTTATTAACCAAGAAGAACACCACGTTCAATGGGTTCAGTGACATTGGTGGTTCTAAGGATTAGAACATCTAGCTATGGCGGCGAAAGAAAATCGTTCAGCAGCCAAGCTATGGAATGCACTCCCAGCTCACATTTGTGAATCCAAAACACTGAACATTTTTAAGATGTTGCTGAAAACGCATTTGTTCTCCAGCCATTTTGATCTTTAATTTCTTCTTCTTTTCTTTTTTTAGTCAGTTATATATATATATATATATATATATATATATCCCAATTTAGCTTTATGCATATATTCTTATGAAATATTCGTATTAGGTCTATATTTGTTATATCTATATGTAAATTTTTCAGTGTATCGATATCTTTTTTTTCCAAACAATCCTTTATTTCATTATTCTGCTAGATCTCTTTTATTTCCAAAAAGGAGCTTGTCTACATTCTTATTTGCTTATTTCCCCACAATTGAGTGGGTAATTGTATTCACTGGTTTATTAAGGTGTATTATCTCATTTCCAATTTATGTCTATATACAGCTCTCCATCTATAACTAGCCTGTGGCGTAACAAGATAGGTCTCCACCTGTCATTAGGTTTAAAATAAAGGGTAGCCAGGGCTTAATTATAATAATAGCCTTCAAGATTAGCATCCTTGCCTATGCCAGCTATATATTTAGTCTTGTGCAGGATTGGCACAGGTAGCGGGCCAGTACCCAATGGGATGAGATGGGGGGCACCGATGGGGGCCTAAGACATCACACAAAGCATTGGTGGTTTTTTTTAATCAAAAATATTAAACCATATGATAATGACCCTCTACCTGTATGTATTGTAGATAAGGGCTAAAGATAAGGGTTGGGGCATCCCTATTCATGTTGAATTTGCATTGAAGAAATAGAAAGGGGGAATATACAAGGTTGTACATTGGGTATAAAAGGTTGCAAATTTTGGAAATGAAAGTTTAACAAATAATCCCAAAATAAAGGACCATATATATGTTGGAATTATTTTGGGGGGAAGAAAACCATTTGGAAAATCTTGGACATTGCTCCTAATACATGATTTATTGCAGGTAATATAGATGTATTGCTTGATGAATTCACCATGGGGGGGGGGGGTCTTTCTCATGTTCTAGAACAAAAACATCTTACATGAAAGACATGCCTTTGATGAGACATTCGATGAGGAACTGAAGGTGGGACTCAAAAGTCGTTTGCCTTAGATGACAGTAATGATACAATTGATGATAAAAAGTTAGAAAGTCATGTCATGTACTATAACGAAAGCAAACGAGAAGTAGTGACAGATTTGCTTGAGCATAAATCTACTGCCCACCTAAATGTCGAGGAAATTACAGATCACATAGTAAAACTCTAAACAAATGTGGTATTAAGTTGGAGCAACTGATGGGTATAATAACAGATAGCCAAAATGTAATGTAAGACAACAAAAAGGATGTATCCAAGTACCTGAAGGACATGATTCCAACATTACTGGATTTGGGACGGTGTAGTTTGCATCATGTTATGCATGAAATGCAGGCAGATGTCAAGTCAAGAGCTAATTATGTCTACTATTATTTTGAAAATAGTAGCACACGCAGAACAAACTACAAGGAGGTACAAAAAGAAGAAAAACTCTCACCACATGATAAAAACAATGACTTAGTTCGTCCTGTATTTCGTTTCCTGTACTTTAAGCTAGTGTGCCAAGGTCTGCTGGAACAGGAGTACGGACTGATAAAGTATTTTTGACAATGTTGCCCAAAACTCTGAAATGTTGACTCTATATGCAGTCAGACTTAAACTAAGGTCACTTGTTTTGTTTTTTTTCCAAAAATTTCATCCCCTCCTCGAACTCATCCCCATGACCAAATAAAGCCTACTATTTTTTCTCCTTTATTTTCATTTCACATCTGTGACAAACTATATATATATATATATATATATATATATATATATATATATATATATATATATATAAGTGAAACCTGACAATTAGTTAAATTTAACCTCTTCCTTGAAGATTTTTGGAACATTTTATTCCTGATCATTGGCATTGGATGACTCAAAATATTATCAAACTAAATGCTGATAAAACAAATAATATCTATATGGTTTCACCACATTAATTATGTTAAATTTTTAAAATACCAGGATAACAGATTACTGCATCATATATTACCCGTTATGGGCCGTTAAGCAATTTAACGGTAATTTTCATATAAATGTATTATTATGTATGAACACGTCCCATCAGTATATCGAGCTGCTATTTAAGAATATTCATAATCCAAAAACAAAAGAAGCACTTGTTACCGTAGTCCATACCATACACTAGTGTAACAACCTGTTGTACTGGATAACATTAATCGTCTTCAGCGAATTCAGAATGGTGCAACTCGTTTTGTGTGAAATAATTGAGATATATAATCATATAACAAAAAGTCATTTCAGTCTAATATTATTGCAAGTACCGATATTTTGGCTCAAGACTTTTGGCTTTTGTGCATTTAGTAGGACAAAAAAATGATTTTATTGGGATTTTACCAAAGACTATTTATAACAAGACGTGTTACTTCGCGTTTTAACATGGGACGCCATTTTGAATTCATGGAGCGCCAGGGCCCTAGCGACCGGAGGTAGATTGTCACGGACTCCATTCGTTAACATGGCGCCTAATGGCACTGGTTCATTCTGCGCCGCTTTCGGCTGCACTAACAGAAAAAGTATCCACAAATAAAGACATCCCCGAAATGAAATGAAAGCTAGTGTAAAAATTTGATATGATCTGACTTTTTAAAAATAAACTTAATAAAGGATATTTAAAAAATAAGCATAACAATTTGAAGTAGACACGCCCTATTTGACATGACCCATTCAGTAGGCCCAAGCAGGATCTATCTAGATCTATATTTGTTTGAGATAAAATGTTATTAAATTTTATTGAACAATATCAACCCATTAATCACAAAATGAGTATGTAAGATATACATAAGCTTACAGTTACATGTACTGGAGCCACTGAAGATGTTATGGGCGGGAGGTATATTTGACTTTATTATTGTTAATAATATAATTGGACTTCTAAAATTACATTACTATAATCAGACAATTTTTCCCTAATTACAATAATTATAAGTAGCTGAGTATTTACATGATCACCTGCATCCATATTTATTTTTAAACATAAGCAATTGGTACTTATTGATATATATATATATATATATATGGACTTCTATTTATAATTTAAATGTTACGAAATTAATTAATAAATACCTCTACTAGTGGTAGAAACATTCATTTTGTTATTTTTTCTATGGACAGAAGTAAAATATGGGTTATTAATTGTTGTCGTTCAGATATATGATGAGGAAAGATTTAAGTTACTTGAATACTAATTGTAGAATGTATATGATATGCATTTCACTGAAACATGTGTTTACACATTGTGTATCCACTTAATGGTTAAAGTCATTATGTTACAAGGTATTGTTCTGTTTCAGTCCTTGAGGTTCCATCATGATGAGATATCATGTAAACAGGCCAATCTCTTGGTTACATATTTACTGATGTTATCTGTTACAGTAGTCAATGCATGTGTCTATTACATCTCTGGATATATTATGTCTAACTTTAAACAGTTCACTGATCTGGACTAAATGTCATATTTTTGTAGTAGTGATTGTTTAGAGCTGGAAGCAATTTGGGTTATTCTGTCCATTTGATAACAATTAAATGACTGATTGTAACTATAGATGAACCCCTGGCACAAGAGATTTGATGCCGCTTATTCTATGAAAGTACTAATTTCTCTATCTCTAACATGTTAACGCAAACATAAACATTGTTAATATTCCATGTATATTCTTTGTTCTCAGCTGGGGAAGCCTATATTGCATGGTCTATATTATTGAGGTGTAGATTATTGATTACTGGACAGACGTATTAGAGTTAAGACAGGGTAACAAATTGATATACAATATTATTAATCATGATTATCGTGATAAATCATTGTAAAACTGTTCGGGAACTTTCTGTATTGGTACGTTTTATGTCAATATTTATAATTGTCCGAACCTTGAATTGGAATCTAGACACGAGAGTTGTTACATAGGCTGCGCGTCTATTCCACATGATTGGAAAGATGTACAGTGGGAGGGTCCTAGAAATCTGCGATTGATATCTAGAAACAGAAAATAAAACAGATTGTTTTGTCTTTCTGAGGTTGGGCATGTCATGATTGAGCAACAAAAACGTATTCAACATTGAATTTGGCAGAATATTTAATAAACAGTTAAAAACGAATACAATAGCTTGATGTAACAAACGAAGCATTTTTAATACCCCGCTAAATTTAAAACTTTGAATTCTGCATTGTTTCACTTGTTTCATCTCAAATAGAGATCTGGACACCTTACTGTTTATATGAGCCATACTATATTTCCTTATTAGATATTCGTCTATAAATGGTCCTAGACATTTAGCTGCCTTTCTTCACAACCGGGTCCGCTTCTATTCTTCTTTTTGTTCACTTATAGTTGTTGATGGGTGGTATATGGCCCTTTAGAGTGTGCCGTGCGGCCCAATATCTTCGGCACTCGAGGTTTCTGTTAGTGTTACCCCACTCGTAGTCCATATTGGTCTGGCCTCTACTCACTGACCTATTCAGCTTGGGTGTCTTTAACAAAAGAAAATATTCCTGCTGACATAGCTGCCTGGGTCACTGGGACATACACGCCCTCTCACTTCGTCAATGAATTCCTTAAGAATTATAATTTCTTAAGCAGAATATCATGACTTATTAGGTGATGTAATGTCAATTTCTCAAGGCCGCAAAAATATTGACGTTTTGGCATGATATAACCTGGTAAACAATCAAAGACTTCGTGTAATCGTGGAAGTAATCACTGATTAAATTTACAATGTAACTGATTACGATTACATTGCATCTGGCAATGACGATTACGTTTAGTTGAAATCGGGTAATCCATTATGATTACCGATTACGATTATCCCATGCCTGATTACGTCAAAAACGTTTGAAAGCTCACACAGAACGTCCAAAGTATATTCAGAATCTCACTTATTAGAAGATTCCGTACAGTGAATGAGAAGATGTATGATAGGATGCTTAATGGAATGCTTAGATCGAAAGCTATATTGATGTTTGAGTAGACTATCATTACTATTGTTTTGCTTTTTTAAATTGTTATACATTAATCGTTCAAATATTTTTGAAAAAGCTAGAAGTAGGCTTATAGGTCTAAAAAGATTTAATAGGTGTCTATCACCCAATATATGGATTGGGACGAATTTGGCAGTTTTCATTTCTTGGGACGCAATACCTGTAACGAACAATATTTTTGTATAATGTGTGTAACAGGCTCAGTAATAATAGGAATAATATTTTTATATCATAATAGAGATGTCATCATGACCGGAGTTCACTTTAGCTTTCAACATCAGATGACGTCACAGCTTCCAGGAACATTCTGTAAATTGCTGGTCTGGGCATGTATTCACGAAAACCTTTACTTCCGTGGGGAACATTAAGAGAAGGGTACATAAAATACCGATGCACTGAATACATACTATTCAGCAATATAATGTCTGTATTAAGCAATCAGCACCATATATACAAATTAACGAGAGGGCTCCCAGTAGAAATCCGTTATGTACAAAGTTGAAATAGAATAAATCACAAATATATTACGTAAACATATATCATAATAGAATATCATGTGTCGACATTAAATTTGCATCAACATATTAATACATGACGATCGTAAGGTTCACGGTTTAACAGCTACCTTACACTGTCTGCCAACCCATCTTCTACCATGTAACGCTTCTTTATGTCAATTATTGTATTATTGATAATAATGTATTAGGGTAGATAGATTTATCATTTAATTTACCAATGACTTACCTTAGTATATTCGTGATATAACAATACAATAAAAGCAGTCGTTTGACCATCCGTTTTGATTAAAACTCGTCCTATATAGTCAGCTCCTTAATTTTCTACCCAGAACCTGTAGTACATTCTTTTCCCTTTAGTTGGCGCACTGGTCATAAGATATGTCAATCCATCTTGCTACAGGCTGAAATCCCCCTGGAGGCCAATTGGCTGTGTGGCACAGCCACTCAAAAGAAAATGTTTCTAGTTTCCCTTTCCCATTATTGACTTGTCACATAAGTGACACTCCTTTATTATATTCACTTTTGAATGAAGCCATGGAAGAGTCACATTTCGAAAATCCACTCGAGCCTCAAACACAATATTGTCAAGCTGAACCACAAGGAGCCTTCTTTTCTTATAGTCATATAGCCACCACTACATGAGGCATCATTCAAGTTACATATTCCAAATTCCAACAAAAGAGCATTTTATTTCACAAGATATGAAACTTTTCAAACTGTCTTTAAATATGTTTAATACCAGTAATAAAACCCATTAACCTATCAAAAAACAACGAATTATAAAACGATTTTTACTGTACTGCAGCACATACGAACATTTACCATTTGTCTTAATATGATTTGTCTTTGGTTACCACATGGAATGAAAATAATCGCAAACAAATGCAATTTTTAACAACCAACATTTACGACATTACTTTTTTAGATATTCATATTGCACAAATGCAACATATTCCAAAGTTTTCTTTCCCAAAGTTCTAGCCATAAAATACTAAAACTTTGGTTGTTCCTTGTGATATTCATGCGAAACAAATATCACGCAAAACTGACGTAAACTCTTTTGTACCAGTAATTGATTCAGGCAGCAAATTGCACTATTGAATGACTACCTTTTACTGCATTGCTACCTTAGTATTCTTCTTCAAATGTAGGACATTTCAACAATCTGCCCTTTGCGGAAAAAAAAGTTTTTCCATTTAGCATATTTAAAAAAATGTAATACGGAAATAAATATCCAAGTATTACGGATACTTACAAACAATCGTCATCATTTGTTGTATGGTCTGCGAGTTACTATGCAGTAATTACTTGGGAACGATGACTAATGGCAAAAAGATGATTCTTTCAGTGTTCTTTGGGCCATTTAAGGCATAAGAAACACCTTGCTAAGTGCCAGCTGATGTTGACGGGTGTATTTCATCCAAATGGTATACTACCCGAACGTTGATCAGAATGGAAATTATATTAAAGCTTCCAAACCTGTAATCACC
Source organism: Paralvinella palmiformis (assembly GCA_025642065.1). Classification (NCBI taxonomy): domain Eukaryota; kingdom Metazoa; phylum Annelida; class Polychaeta; order Terebellida; family Alvinellidae; genus Paralvinella; species Paralvinella palmiformis. The sequence continues at coordinate 34,972 of JAODUP010001226.1, forward strand.
AAGCTCAAAGATCATTTTGGGCAAGAATATGAATTCCTGACACAGTTGTGTTCGTCAATGGTCGACAACTGATATCTGATGAATTTTATCACCTCAGGAAATGTTCGTGATTTAAACATGTCTCTTTATATAAATTCTGCTAATGGAAAATTGGATTCGTCTGTGAAGTCTTTAAAGAAGATTATGAAGAAATAAAAAGGGCAGATGAAAATCAGAATCAAGTTTGCTGTATATGCATACCCCCCCCCACACACAGGTTATCCGGAGTATCCGCGTTGATAAGAAGTACAGAGACCTAATTCTTCTTAAGTTAAAACAGAAAACCGAATAGATAACCAAAATATTGTAAAGACGAAAGATCATAGCATATTAAAGATTTCTGTGATCTCGTGTATAGGTACATCGTGCACATTTAAGCCTAAACTCAATAAGCTGTGCTAATGTGATTAATCCTGTTATCTATATACACCAATCACTCCTGCCTCTGGCGTGATTCTCACTGAAGACATACCCGATAAACAAAGCAACGTACCTACTGGATCAACCTCCAACTGATAGCCAGAAGACTAAATTACGTCCAACACAATATACTACACCTAGATGATCTACAAGGATTACCAAAGCTAAACTATATAACAAGTGCAAAGACGTTATGGCATAAAATTGAATTTATAATCAATTTGATTTTGATGAGCACTCAATCTGAACCTTGAAAGTTGCCTATAAGAGGTGTACTCAAAATGTTTTCTTTACTGAGCTGTATTTTTAGTTGTTATATTTGTATATGTTTAGTAGAATTGAATACAATCATTGTATATGGTAATTTACTGTTAGGACAGATAGATAGTAACAATATTAGACAATTAAGCATCCTCTGATTCCAGTTTGTCAAATCAAATAAGAAACACTTCCCTAATTTGACCGTTCAAATGTTTCACTGAAAGATTTCCTCCGTATTCTGTTTACTGGCTGAACAGATATCAATAAACATGATTTATCTGATCATGTTAGATTTAAACATTCATCAACTGTCACTCGTTTTAATAGAAATAAGTAACATGGAGCATCTAACTGTAGTAGCACCATCTATAACAGTGAAATAGATATAAATGTTCATTAGTATGCTTGAAAATCACACGCCAGGTAGACCTTTTATCACCTTAAATCCAAGATAGGTTATTAATTAACCTTAAATCACAACATTTTAATTATTTTTAGCTCTGAGTTTAAAATATCCATTACCTTGGTATTTTTTAACTTTCTTATTAAAAAAATAATTTAGTATGAATTTCAGTTATATAAAATATTTACTAAATAATTCATATACAAAATAAATAATATCTGATCGAAGACTAATCCTGGTGATATATCTGACACTGTGATATAACTTTTTAGTTAATCTAACACACTTATATACAAGGGGACATCCCGATAGCCTATGTGTGAATGCAGTTGTTCACAAACCTCTAGTACCTGGGTTCAAACCCCAGCCAAGCTTTACCTATCGAGTGAACAAAAGTAGCTGTGAAACGTAAAGATACAATTCCTAACCTTTTATGAGTACTGTGATAAAATGGCTTTTAAATTTAAATCATATAACTTATCTATAATATTCTCAAAATGGCAACCAAGTTGAATGCTTTTTTTACCAGAAAGTAGTATAATTTTGATATAATTTACTCTGATTTTCAGTTATGATAGCCCATATCCCAGGATTTATACTCTCCTTTGCTTATATCTTCACTATGTGTGTGTGTTTGTTTTTTAAATATTTATAATAGCCTACTGTAAATTGATTTTAAAAATAATATATTTTTTAATAATCTATAGTACAATATACAATGTTGCTATATTACATTGTTATTATGCTAAACGCTTTAATGAAATGGTGAAATATATCATTTATGACCCATTGGAATTAAATGCTATTGCAATGACGTTAATACACATGCTACAGTATAAATAATTCATTATTACAAATACTTATTTTTGAATAGGCAAAGTTAAATAACATAACTCAATACTGCATAGATCCCACAACTTGACACCACCATTATTGTACAAAATGATTTTGCTTTTGTCCCACACAATAAGGTGACAAGTTTCAACGTTTGCTGTGATCTTGTATTATATTTAGTAGTGTATATTATTTCTATTTCGAAACATCATTTATATATTTACAGGGAAAACTTGTTATGCTTATCATTATATACAAATAATTGACACACATAAATCTGAAGCTAGAACTTCCTAAATCGATCTGGTATATGACCATGACAATTAATTTGTTCTACAATTTCCTAAACATTATCCATTTAAGAATTATCACATGTAATAACGGTCTAATTAGAAGAAAAACCATTTGACTGAACAAACTGAGTTATGTTAGAGAGATCACTTTCAAACATGTTATATGATATACCATATTCTTTTAATTAAATTATTTAAATAGGAGCTTCACCATAGTATAGTGTGTACGATATTGTTTTGCAACAATAAAAAAACACTAAATACTTCAAAACCAAATATGTTATGATATCTTCTGTCTGGTACATTATGACGAAACCGAAACCATGCACATTATTGTACAAATATTAAAACATGTAGTATGTAGTAAAATAAGATATAGTCCCCTAGCTTGGACTTCAATTCCTGATTTTCAAGTTTCATTAAATTTTCTTTGGAATTAAGAAACCTATACGTTTTTTGAAAACTATAAAACAAACAGAAAGCCAAAACCAATAACCACCATTTTTCGGCATCACCATGGTGGCCATCTTGGATTTTGAAAACGTATTCCCGTAATTATTTCCGCTATACATATAATTTGCGGCATCGTGCTTGCTTTTATGTATCACTTTGAGCACATCTAAACCAATAAACGTGAATAAGGAAATAAAGAAATTATGTTTCTATACCGTTCTCTTGTTGCCGAGGGTTGAGCATATGGGGGACAACCATGATATGAAGGATGCAATGCAGAATAGTCACTCAAAGCATGTGGTGCACGCCAATGACCATCTACTGGGTGTCGTTATGTATCAGATGATATTATCAACATGCTACATGAATTGCAGGACCAGAAGTAAAAAACCGTAACTTCAGATCGATGATAAATTACATATATCAAATGGAAAGCAGTCTGCATTCTAAAATAACATCCATGAATGCCAAATTGAGCCTTCACCTTAACACTTCCTTACAATCTATATAATCACATATGAGAGCCTTTATCTCTAGCCTTTGATGTAATCGATCATCCGATATTACTAAAGTACTTGGAATTATCTTTTGGTATCAAGAAAAGGCCTTACTCTAAAAAAAGTCGGACCTCGTCGACAGAACTTGGTGTGTTTCAGTCGCGAATAAAACATCACAAGATGTACGTCTTCGTTCTGGTGTACCATAGTGATCCGTTTTTATCACAAACGAATTACTGTGTGTATACTAAATCAGTAAGTGAAAATATTATTTGGCATAACATTAAATATCATTGTTATGCCGATGTTAGTCAATTCTACATGGGGTTAAAGCCATGTGATATATGAGACGATAGTTCATATTCAATTGAAGCTTATTTGGCACACATCAAGTATTTGAATGAACAACAACCTACTGAAGTTGAATAAGGTTAAGACCGAATTCACTGTTGTCTCCTCCAAGTGCGTATATTGGATCATATAGTCTAGGCATAGAGAATCAACTGTAAGTCCTGTTTTATGAAATAAGAAACATAGGGCATATTCTCAGATACATAAATGATGAGTCGTGCAAACCTTTGGTCCAATTCCTTATAATTTCTCGGCTGGACTATGGCAATGCATTGATATATAATTCCCCCTCTCTAATAAACCACACATAGCGAGTGCAGAACTGTACTCTCATATCACACACTCAATAACTCACTCACTCCAGTCTGATCTACTCGGCCGCCCATAGATAAGGGTAATCTAACTGGGATAATAGCCATTGTAAACCGGTGTTCGTCTTACTGTCACTTCTTGAACCTACACCCTTCAACCATCAATCATAATCACATCACAGAGAACAGAGATGCAAACCTCTGAGATACTTCCTGTGATATACATTTATTACACGATTGAAATGCTGTCATACGATGTTGTTTATTATGTATTCTGCAGTAGATACAATTAGCCTTTTCAGCCATACTGGTGGTACTATATTTTACATTACTCTGTTGTATAGCTAGTGGTTTTAAATTAGTGAATTTCATTACATAAATGTTATATTAATGTTAATCATGTTAGTATATACGTCGAATCAAGCACCCCATATTAATATGTGTTTTAAATTAATATAACGATATTGTTTGATTTAGTAGGTATTTCATAAATTATATTTCTTTGATGCTGTTCCTTCTTTATATGAGGTTTCTACGTATATGCAATTGTTTTCCTCTGTACTGTTTTCACTCACTGTCAACAATGTAACATGATTTTTAGGGTGGTAAAGAAGGTAAACAATATATGTGTGCATGCGTGTGTACATAAATGCGTGTGTTATAATATGATATTCGATGCAATTTGTTGTATTAATATTAAGGTAGTTAGGTTATTGGGAAGAATTTCAATGTTTTATAAAGTTAGTAATACACTATTCCATCCAATGTTAATACTCAATTGATTTTGTTCTTTGTTAATTACTAAATAATTACAACTGATATAATTAGCTGCAGCGACACCTGACGCGTGAGGATGAACTGAAACTACGCCTATGATGTGCAATTTTATTTATAAACATACAAATGTAAATAGTTGTGCGGTAGATGGCGCTAACCTACAGCTATTCATCCACTCACCATTAACTCAATAAGTTGTGCGTGATGTACCATACAAATGTATTTTATCTATATGGATGTCTTATTGGCTGGCATCTAATAATTATCTAATATTGAAATTATTTTGATGAATTTATGGGGCTTATTTTGGGCTTATTTTTGGAAGCCCGTTGAGTTTAAATTAGGCGCTATATAAAATAGTATTATTATTATTATTATAATTTACAAGAGTCCAATGTCCTACCTAGCAAGAAGGTCGTAGTGGTGGGTTGATGGCATGATCTTAGTCAAGACGTTCAGCAAGAAACCACTATCTATGGTGACAGTGAATTATGATGAGACAAGACTAAGATTCCATAGATGCAGAATGCAGATACTGCATGCAGATGCGATATGCATTATGCAGGATTCCTTATATGCGAAAACCATTAGCATTTTCATCCTTTTTCAGCCACCTTCTTTAGACACTTGGAAGTGAATATTGTAATACAGCAATTTATTCTGGAGCAAGATGCAATTTTGTCGTAGGTCCAGTAAAAACAAAAGTCTTATCCTTGAAGTTATCGCTCGTATCAATTATTCATAGAGTGGCGTTGTCGAACTTTGTCATTTCCTCATGTATTTCATAAATTTGAGAACATCAGAACAACCACAACGTCACATCATTAAAGAACACTAATCAATATTTGGTTATATTTTTGAGTTGATATCACAAAACGATCGGTTTAATGCGATTTAAATTATTGATTGGATAACGCTGGTGTCGGCTTGTTGCCTAATTAAAGGCCACGTCACACTAATTAAATACCACTTCTTCAAGTGACTCATGTAAGCCAGGTTAGTAGTGACTGTTGTCGTGATTGATCTGTCCTGTATTAACGACTGAACTTCTTTTGGTTCCTTGGTGGTGGTGGTGGTTGTGCTGTCTGTTTGTTTTGTTTCTTTTGGGAGGGAGAGGCTGCTTGACGTTGGCAGTATAGTATTTGTGTATGTGATTATGTCTTCCGTGGTGCTGGAGTCGATGTTATGGTTGATAGGTGTTGAATGCTCTTCCTTTGGCGTTCTAATCCCTCCCATTCTCTCGTGAATGGGATATACCTTGTTCATTCTTCATAGGCATCCTTCCTAGGCCGAATTGGGGTTTCCCTGAACATTGATGCAGATTGGCTGCTCTGGATTTTCACAGCAAACATAGTGTGGAATCTTTTGGACTTTCATGGTGTGGTTCCAGCAATTATATTTGAATCATTGTGGGGTGGTCGGGTACGTATCGTCGAATCAGCATCATTTGGTAGAGACAAACGTTTATCTATGTCAGCGGAACCTGGTTAGAAATAAATATCACTGACCGGTTCATTTCTTTTTGTAAGCCTTCTGATATTTATAAAGCTATTTGTCTCCTGAAAGTTAAGTCCTGGAATCTGAAATGCAACATTTGATATTACATAACTTAAATTCCGAATAGTGGAAGACATCAGAGTGAACATGGCTGATGTCTTCTCCAACTAGTCTATTTCCTGGATCTGGTCCCTGATCTCCCGTCTTCTAGTATTCAGCAGAGTAACGCTTTCCTTGATATACTTCACTTCGAAGCACACTGCCGGATATTCCTGACTGAGACTCATTAAAATCTTGAACTCTGACTTCCAAGATGGGGATACTATCACCTATAAGGTGTGTGGCCTGGTCTGTGTCATAGGAGTAGAGTTCGGCTTCTCCTTAGTCTGGCGTTTATTTCTGTCCTATGTTTTTCATTATTATTTTCGGCAGAGGTGTGTTCTGAGGCGACGTATGACGAGAGCGTTTGTTCTTGTACATACAATGTATCGTATTCGGATTTGAACATAATCCTCAATAAGATGGTTTCTGTTTGCTAATAAATTAAGCGTCAGAATAAATGTCCGGTGCCATCCAAAAGCAAGCGAATCACAAATTAAAGCGCCACGAACTACGATGATAGGATAATCAATTGCCACATGAACAGATGAAACTATCAACATGAATGTCTGTTTGTTCTATGATGTAATTAATCTCGAAATAAATATTCACCTCTCTAATTTACATCAATTTGTGCAGGTGACCCTATGGCTACATGGTTTGTGATAGATTGTCTGGATGTTCTGATAAGCCCAATTACAAATATAGTTAATAAATCATTATCTCTGGGTGTTTTCCCAAGATCCTTGTAAAACCATTAATTAAAAAAAACACTATGGACTGTAATATTCTAAACAATTACATACCTGTTTCAAATCTTACATTTTTATCTCAAGTTATAGAAAAAGCAGTTGCTTTGCATCTAAACAAATATGTAATCGATAATAACCTTAATCAATCACTACAGTCTGCCTATAAAAGTGGTCACAGCACTGAAACAGCCTTGGTTCGGGCGAAAAATGATATTATGATGTCAATTGATCAAGGTAAGCCAGTAATACTTGTTCTTCTGGACCTGTCTGCTGCATTTGATACAGTTGACCATAATGTAATTTTCTCTAGGTTAAAAGACATGTTTGGTCTGTCAGGTAAAGTACTTGAATGGTTTCAATCCTATCTGGAACAACGCTCCAGAGAGTGTCTGTTCATGGTATTTTATCTGACATTCAGTTTTTGTTATGTGGTGTACCACAGGGTTCAGTTCTTGGTCCTCTGGTTTTCACAATGTATACCCGTCCTCTTAGAATCATTGCACACCGATATGGGGTTACATATCGCTTGTATGCTGATGACACACAGCTGTATATATCACTTGAACCTGACAATGAGTTAAATTTCTCCTCTTCCTTGAAACATTTAGAACATTGTATTGCTGATATTCGGCTATGGATGACTCAAAATCTTTTAAAACTAAATGATAATAAAACAAATATTATATATTTGGCATCTCCACATTATGTTAAATCCTAAAGACACCAGCAGTACATATGGGTGCATCTTCTATTACCCCTAATGGGTCAGTAAAAAAATCGGGGTTATTTTTTATCAGTGTATTAGCATGAATGAACATGTCACATCAGTATGCCGAGCTGCCTACTACCATCGTAAAAACATCCACTGTGTAAAAGTATTCTTGACACAAGAATCACTTGTAACTGTAGGCCATACCTTTGTTACATCTCGTATAGACTATTGTAACTCCCTATTATATGGCATATCTGATTATAACATTATACCCTCGCTTGTCATTGCAGCGATAGGTTAATATCATTGTAGCTGACATAGCTGTAAAATCACTGGATCCGAAATGAGTAATTTCTCCTCTCCTTGAAATTAGAACATTGTAGCCTTTGGCATGGTACTCATCTTCAAAATAATGATATAAACTATTATATATTATGGCCTCCCTTAGTTAATTCCTAAAGAGAACTTGGTGTATTACCATAATGTCATAAAAACGGGGAAATGAAGTCATAGAACATACATCAGTTGCCAGTGTCTCCTCAAGAACATATGTTAAAAATTTGACGTTTGTAATTCCAGCCCTACCTTTTTTCGATAGATTGCTCCTAGATATATAGAAAAATTTAACCCTTCAGAATCAGGTATTATTATATTACATATTATTTGTACAGAGCCTCTGAATGGCTCCTGCTAGTAATGGCGCTTTATTAAATATACATTATTATTATTATTATTATTATTATTATTATTATTATTATTAGGCTTGGTAATGTTTCGGATTCAGAAAAATAGTTTGTTTAATGTTTTGTGAATACTGCAAGTACCTTCATAATATGCAATGATGTTCAGTGGACTTACGCGATAATAGCAAAGCTTGATTGTAGCCAAGATATTAATGATCACGATGACATAAATATGTGACACGAAACTGTCTTCTGGTATATCTCTGCTCACATACGATGTTTATTAGCTCATAATATAAAGTAATTGAAATAAATATTATACCTATTTTATACAGTTTTAGTTGATTCATGCTGTGTTGGAAATCTAAGATGGCCGTCAATATAACTCCGCAAAACGGAAACATTAGTTTATTTAGTTAGTTATTTAGTTCATTATATCTTAAACTTTCCAGAAATGGATCTCAAAGAAAAATCAACGAAAATATATTACGAACTAGATTAATACTAACATTATCATAATGAAAGGCTTTTCTCACCAGTATGAATATTGGATAAGGCATTCTAAAGTTCTTCACTTACTAAACTGAATATGATTTAATAAAAACAAGTAAGAATCATTAACATTATCTACTAATGCAATGTTTTAGCCATAGCTTTGTCAATATTTGCCAATTATTAAATCCATTTGTAGTTTTTAGCATCAAATCTTTTTCATTATCATTTGCTAATTTCATTAAATTAAAATGGGTTGATTCCGATAATTTATGACTTATCTTATTATTTCATAGACTATGTTTCTAGTTTATTTTCTATTAAATTCATATTCATTCACTTTATAGCAATTTTTGAATATGTCATCAGAGATTTAAGCTTATTTATGTTATGTCTATAGTTAGGTTTACTGCTTTAAGATGACTTTACAGCTTTGTCAAAGAATATTCATTGTATAATCATTAATGTTCGGATAATTGCATCAGTACTCTTTACTTGTTGATTTTTCTGATCAACAAATTTGTAATCCATCAAACTAGATATAGCTAAGTCATCTGATATATCACTGATAATAACACCACTATCAATATATCAGTATATATTTCATTTATTAACATATTATCAGTTACCGTCAGACAACTGAATTAAATTCTATTGGTCTTCGCTATTAGAATATAAACAACAAATAAATGTTAACAAAATTTGAATCTTTAGTTAGAATTATGTGATGATAGTTAGATAGCAAACAGAATACAGATTAATCTAAGAGTGATCTGCCTATTTTACTCTGGTATAGCATGTCAGAGATGTAGGCTAGATCGATTAGAGGACAACGTTCGAAATTTATCATGGATGTTTTGTACAGCTCATGACAATCAGTGAAATTATCAGCCACATCTCATTTTGAGTAGACTGTTATATTTCTGTTTGGAATATTATCTGCATCAAAATAACCTGCTAAAACCTAATTCACGTTATATGCGACGTTGCGTTGTATTGCCAATATTAACATTATTATATTCGATCAAATTAATTACTATAATAAAATCGTACATATATGAAAAATTGCCTTTCTATATTTCTATTTCCAACATTACATTGTCTCTCTACCTATAATATAATACTATTCGTTAAATAATTAGTTAGCTTTACTTGACTATATTTAATTTACTCAGCTAGCATTTTAGTGTAATAATCTTCCGTTTATTAATGGGCAGTCCAAAGAGACTTCGGTTTGACCACTGTGCTACAAACGTCGAAGTTGTGGGTTCAAATCCGGGTACTGCCTTTCTCTGTACCCATATGTTCCAGGTGTGACCACAACCGAGACTAAACATCTCAATTCTACTTAATTTCTGTTTACTAACCAGTCCTTTTCAAGATTTAAAAAACCTTTACTTCAGATGTTTAGTGTGTTTTAAACCATCAGATTGTCCTTATGGTAGAAGTAAATAAAGCTACGGATTACTAACAGACCGTACGTTTGAATAGAATTTACGATGTGTACCTTTTAGGTTAATTGCATATCATGAAGTAAGATAATTTGCTACGATGAACACATGGTGTGCAAGCATATATAGAATATATTTTATTCAGTTCACATAATACATACAAGAAATTATAATATGGAAACATTTGTATATAGTGCAAACTGAACGGACCAAGATAGATATTGTTTTCTTCCTTCTGATCTCCCCAAAACTAATTAATTAATTTCAAAATGGAGACTGTCTGAAGTCAGAGCGGATGGCGGAACCGGAGAGGATATATGGCCCAAAATGTATACCCCAGTTACAATAACTAGACCAGCAGGAAATAAGTGAAATTAGACGAAAGATCATAATAATTACCAGGACAATAAAAGAGGATTTGATCAAGACAAGACAATTTATTCACAATTTCCGATTCACATATAATACATGACATAGTAGTATATTAATAGTAATAGAGGAAATTGAGGGACAGGCATAGCTAAAATGTCTTCCTACCTGCCCATAACTGAATAAAACGATAAAATAAACAAAACATGGCTAGAGTATGGAAAACATTTTCAAGACACACATACATATACACATACAAATATATAGGCATGCACACATACATATATACATAATACATGTATACACGCACACACATATATATATATATATATATATATATACATGCATAAACACATGCATACATAAACACATACCTACATATATATGTATGTGTACAGTAATTCTGATAATTAGGAAAATATTCTTTTAACATGTAGAAGGGAAGGAGGTAGAAGAAGCTGATTGACAAAATAAAAAAATACAGCGAAAATTAGTTTAATTACTTGACATCAGGAGATGGAGATAAAAGACACACCCTGTTTCCACACATAAACCAACTTTATCAAATGTGTTTTAAGTACTATCTGCAATCAGCGCAAAACGTACTGCAACATTTTACATTGTCTGCATATGAAACAAGTAAGTGAGCTATTACCCGTTTTTTAAATATAACTCGTGTGGTTTCACTTGGCAGAATGGCCTCCATTTGTTCCAAATTTGAGGTAAACTGTAAAGAGGTTAACTTTAATAAAAAGTGGATGTACCACGTTCCACGTTCAACAGATCAACTTGACGGGTGATACGAATTTCCTGGATTTCAGGATTTTATTTGAAGGTATTATCAAACGAATGAGGCAGTCTGTTATTGGCAATTCGTACATGAATAACGAGGATTTATATTCATACAAGTCTTTTAGCTTCAAAATATTGGATTGTTTAAACAAAATTTCAGTATGACTATTACATTTCACTTTATTTATTGTACGAATTGCACGTTTTTGTAATAATTCTGTTTTATGTACGACTGAGTGGCAAGCCCTACCCCATGCTAAAATACAATATACGAGGTGTAGTTAAATGAGTGCAACATACAGTGTCCTTGGGCCTTCAACTGGTAAAATATATTTAACTTGTTTAATGGAAAACAAGGCACGAGATATTTTGATGTTGATGTGGCTTAAATGGTATTTCCATGTCAGGTGTTCACCTAGTAAGATATCCAAAAACATAGTCGATTTGTCTTTTAACTGAGAATCAATTCTTTGTAATCTAGTGTTATTTATTTAAATATTTTGTCCTGTGAAGTCGTAATGAGAGTATTGGGCTCGTATAATGATGTACTTTGTTTTCGTAGCATTAAGTGATAGCTTGTTTGCACAAGACCATTCATAGAGCGAATTCACTGATACATTTGCCTCTCTAAAAAGCTGAGTCACGTTTGAGTTTCTTAAATAAAGTGACGTGTCATCAGTAAAAGACATATAGTTCTATGTGTTGAGTATGGAACATCATTTACTTATATAAGGTATAGGAGAGGCCCTAAAATGGATCATGGGCACTCCACATTTTAAGGAGCATAGTTTGGATTTGGACTTTTCAATTTCTACATATTGCATTATATTTGATAAGTAGTCCTGAAACCAACAATTTACAATTCCCCGTAGTCCATAAAGGTTAAGTTTATTTAATAACATGTTATGATTTATTACATCAAAGGCTTTTGAAAGGTCACAAAAGATTGATAAAGTATGTTCTTTTGGTTGCTTATTGTTTGCTTCTGCACATTGATTAATCAGAAGTAGAATTCGGTGTTTTGTTGAATGTTTAGCTCTAAACCCATATTGATGTTTATAAAGTATATCATTACAATCTAGAAAAAGATGTGACTTTATCATACATAATTTTTTCAAGCATTTTTGAAAAGGATGATAGTAAACTAATTGGTCGATAATTGTTTATGAAGCTATTTTCAGAATTTTTTAAGATTGGGATGACTTTGGCTATTTTTAGTTACGTTGGTACTACACCAATTAGAAAGGACCGATTGATTATATGTGTAATTGGCTGATGAATTAAGTAATTTTGTAGATATATCATCATGTCCGCTACTGAATTTGGATTTCAGTTTATTGGTAATATCGATAACTTGAGCGGATTCAATTGGTTCCAGGAACATACTATTTACACTAGGGTTTTTCAGATATTGTGTATATTTTTTCTTTGTTTTAGGTACATTTTGAGAAGTTTGCATTCCTATTTTTATAAAGTAATGGTAAATTCTTCTGCAATCTTTCAGTAATGTTTTGACTATTTATACAAAATGAATGTGGAAAACATGATTTGTCATTTGATTTACCAATTGCTTGTTTTGACCAGGTTTTCTTCATATTAAATTTAGTTTCATTTAGCTAATTTTGATTTTGATTTTTAATTTGTTATAGATATTAATGTAAGTCTTGTATCGTTTGATGGTATATGAACTTGGATTTTAAATAGTTTATTTTTGCTTCTTGAGGAAACGAAAAGACCGTCAATATATTTCCTATTTTATTTTTTGCTTAATTGATTTGAAGGGAAATAAGGCTTAAATCATCCTTGTACAATGTCATAAAAGCATTATTTGGACACTGAATTTCCATATTGTTATCAAAATTAGTTGAGATAAAAGTTGTTTAAATTTGGCAAGATTTGTTTCAGAAAATATTCTTCTCATATCTGATGATTGAGAAGAGTTGTGCTTTTTATTTTTTATCAAGTGAAATGTTCCTAAATGGCCTGCGATGTCCGAAATTATAATACCTCAGGAGTATATGTTTGTATCCCTAATGTCATTGGTATACATATGGTCAATTAAAGTTGCAGTTGGTGGGATTAATCTTGTTGGTTTATGAATAAGGGGCACAAAACCTCGAAAACAAATGTTATCGATATACTCATTTGTTTTCCTGTGTATGGCATACTTTAAAAGGTCAATGGTGAAATCCCCCATTATAACTGATGTTTACGCTCAGAATTTATTATGTCCATTGTATCAAATAGGTGTGTAGAAAAAAAGGTCAATTTTTGCTCTGGGTGAGGTGTTTGGACGATAGATAATTCCCACTATGCTATTTTTGACAGACACTGAGACTATTTCAAATAAATAAAGATTCTTAAACGTGTGGAATAAATACACTCAAATCATGACGCACTTTGAAATTAATACTATCTTGGATAAAAAGCCCAACCTCACCCATAAAACCATCAGAGCGACACTGTGTAAGGATATCATGAAATCCAGGAAGTTTTAGTCTAGGATCATCATCACATTTGTAGACTTCACTAATTCCTATATAATCAAAGCAGAAATTATCACGTTGAAGCTCACACATTAGTTCCCGAAATGATTCCCAATTTGCCGATAGACCTCGACAGTTTAAATGAAAATAGCTGCAAGCGTTATTTGAATTCTTTGTCATGTCACTAAAATGATCGGGATTGTAATAGTTACAACTAGAAGATATGCCATCAAAAGGTGAGTCTATGTTTTCCGGATTTGTTGAGTCATACAGTGAAACAAAGTTATATCTCTCATTATCCATAACCTGGTCTAATAAAATGTTATCTGCCATCCAGAATCAGGGCACAATCTATCTCTTCTCCCACCTCCCCACATTCAACGTGTTTCCACATATAATTATAAACTGACATAAATTCCCGTTTAGGAATAATGTATACAGTGTAAAACATATTTCCACTATTGAACCGAATTTTGTGGCATATTAATGTTGAGTTAATAGTGAACATACTTTGCGATAACTCCCCCCACTACAGGCAAAATATATATACACAAAACGTTTATGTCAAACATTACGATTGTAATTTCATCTATCTGAGAGTTTGCAGAGCTTATCACTGGGATAGGAGATGATAAATACTGGCTTTGGAGACTTCAAGTTATGGACAATTTTTCATCTAGTAAGTAGACCTTTTGATCTTTGTTTAGTCTCTCTTGTTTGAAGAGAGGTAGAACGAACTGTTTCCGTTCCTTCCGTGCAGGTGGCAGTTGCTTAGATATCAAATGTGCAGTACCTGTTAGGTGTTTAGCATGACTCATCAATTCATTGAGCAGCGCGGATATAGACAGCTGGACCAGTAGGGCTCGGGATCGAGCTGATTTTCGCCCAGTGCGATTGGACACCGGAATATATAAATCACCCTCACCTGAAATCTGCATTTCCTCAGCAAATAAATCATTTTGCTACTTGTATACTGAACTCATCTGGTTGTTCTCTGTACGGCATGTTCTTCTTATTGAAGCTTATGATCAAGTTTGTCTTCATTGAATGAGTACGAAGGTCAGTTAATTCATCTTGAATTATCTTATTTGTTATCTGAGAGCGAGTAAGCCGACCTATTATCGTATCCATGTAGGATTTCATGTCATCCAGTGGATTTGTGATATCCTTTACGTCACGATTTTCCTTTTTCTCGAGCTCATCTATTCTGGTTGTCAGATTTAAGATGCCTTTTGACAGTGAACTAATTTGCTCTCCATCTTCATCGATCTTTTCTCCATTTTCTTCTGTCTTGTTTTAAACGAAGCATAATGTTTCCCACAACATGTCAAGAGTAACAGTTAGTGCTCGGGACTTCTAAATTACTTTATGAACAGTTGTTTCTAAGTGAAAACAAAACTCTGGGTCCTCTAGGTGTAGCAAACACTGAAATTGCACTAACCGTTTGTACTGACAGTTTATGTACAATAGGGTCCAGTCATGCGTAACACAGTGGCCATGATGGCTGACAATCGACTACAAATAATCCAACATAAAAATACTTACTTCACCATATCAGCACAAATAATTTAATATTTAAACACATATTTATAATCCATGTATGTTCCTACGACATATATCGCAACAGTTCGACGTTTTATGTAACATAACAGCAGCCATTTGGTGAGTTTTGACGAGCTCACATAATCACGTTTCCAATAGTGCTAGCCATACATAGTTCTGACAGTCTTTGCAGTGAGTATTAATACACCTTACATTAATTGCATAGAGGGACATTTCAGCCATAAGCTGCTTTTTCAGCATGGATTGAGAAATTAATGCAGCTCCATTTGTTCAATATTTAAAAACAATTTGCCATGAAAGGTTTAGTCACACCTTTGAATATATGGCTGATTTAATTATCTGGCTATGAGTCTACAATGGACCAGGCATGGGTTCAATTCAATTCCGGAATTTAAAAAAAATGAATTGGAATTGATTATTTAAAAAAATGAATTGGAATTGAGAAATTTGGAATTGGAATTGAGAAATCTTGAATTGGAATTGAGAAATTTTGAATTTGAAGTTTCCTACAAAACAATTAAATCCAAAAATTAATATACCATTTTTACAATGTTAACACTTACATGTGGTGTTACCAATATACTGGAACTATAATGATCCAGAGCTTTGGTTCCTTATATATATATATATATATATATATAAGTGGGGGGTTGAGGCTTATGAATTCAGGAATATTTCTCGGATAGTTCAGCTATTAGATAAGTTATACCAGTGAAACTGGTGTATTTTGCATATTATGTAATATAGATTTAATTTATATTAATATAAATGATTATATTTAGTTATTTTGTATTTCTTGTATTTTCTTTTTAACTGCTCATTTGACGCCTATATATTATCGCCCACTCCAGTCTTTCCCATAAGAACTCGGTTTTTACTTGTGTATGTTTTTATTTTCACTTATTTTATTTTATAATTATAATGAATTATACTAGAGATCAGTTGCTTGCCTTACGACACTATAGTGGTAATACCATTTGTTTAGCGATGCGCCCACGTAGCGGAAAACATCCAAAGCAGATTGGGTCTGATGCAAGTAATTTTATCACTGTACCAATAACACCATATAATGGCACAGCTGTACAAAATGTAAGTATTGGTCTTATTAACTGTCAGTCGATCTGTAATAAATCTGATGAAATATCTGATGTTGTTAAGGATATGGATCTTATTCTTGTCTTTACAAAACTTGGCTGACTGGTAATGTTCAGACCAAAAAATTTGTTGGTGATGTGACTCCAGCTGGATATTCATTCCACCATGCAGCTCGGATTCAAAAAAAAGGTGGGGGAATTCTTCTCCGGTTTTTAAGTGGAAACCCTTTTGCGTTTTCAAAGTCTTTTGAAAATTACCAACGATTTTATATCGGGGGGGATAAGTGTTCGTGTAGCTATTATTCCCGATTACACCCCACTAAGAAAAATGGCCTGAAAGCGGGAGATTTCTTCAAGGAATTTTGGGATTTGTTACTCCTTGCTACCAACAGTGGCATCTGTTGATTTAAGTGATTTCAATATACATTGGGATTGCCAGAGGAATGCAGAACCAAACAACTGGCTGACATTCTTAGATCTGCCAATCTCGGGCAGCATGTCCAAGAAAGAACACCAAATTAAAAAATTAGTTTTCATTTCCGGGTTTTTTCCCAAGATTAAAGCTGCCCTTGTAAAACCATTAATAAAAAAACACTATGGACTGTAATATTCAAACAATTACAGACCTTTTTCTTTACATTTTTATTAAAGTTATAAAAAAGGCAGTTGCTTTCCATCTAAACAAATATTTAATCAATAAAAACCCTTAATGAATCACACAGTCTGCCTATAAAAGTGGTCACAGCACTAAAACCTTTGGTTCAAAAAATGATATTTGATGTCAATTGATCAAGGTAAGCCAGTAATACTTGTTCTTCTGGACCTGTCTGTGCATTTGATACAGTTGACCATAATGTACTTTTTTTGGGTTTAAAAAAAGACATGTTTGGTCTGTCGGGAAAAATACTTGAATGGTTTAGATCCTATCGGAAAAACCTCCCAAAAGCTCTTTCATGGGTTTTTTTCTGACATTCAGTTTTTATTATGTTTACCAGGGGTTCAGCTTGGCCTCTTTTTCACAAATTTTAACCCCCCTTTTTGGGACATTGGACGTATGGGGTTAAATTCACTTTTTGCTGTGAAACAGCTGTATATATCACTGGGTCCTGACAATGAGTTAAATTTTCCTCTTCCTTAAGAATTTGAAC
Organism: Paralvinella palmiformis; assembly: GCA_025642065.1. Classification (NCBI taxonomy): domain Eukaryota; kingdom Metazoa; phylum Annelida; class Polychaeta; order Terebellida; family Alvinellidae; genus Paralvinella; species Paralvinella palmiformis. The sequence goes on from JAODUP010001226.1 coordinate 52,749, forward strand.
ATTGTATTGCCGATATCCGGGTATGGATGACTAAAATCTTCAAAAAATAAATGATAATAAAACAAATATTTTATATTTGGGATACCCATTGTGTTAAACCCAAAGACACCAGCATTACAGATGGTCATCTTTATTTCCCCAATGGGTCAGTACAAAATTAGGGGGATTTTTTACCAATGTATTAACATGTAACATGTCCATCAGTATGCCGACTTCACTACCAAAAATCCACTGTTTAAAAGCATTTTGACACAAAAATCACTTTAACTGTAGTTTGCCTTTGTTACATCTGATAGACTATTGTAACTCCCTTTTTAAAAATCTGATTAAAATTTTCCCCTTTGAATTCAGAATAGTGAAAATCGATTGTAACAAATATAGAAAAAATGATCATATTACCCCCATTCTTCAAAACTACATTGGCTACCTTTAGACAGCGTATCCATTTAAATTCTGTTAATAACTTATAAATCTATTAATGATATGGGACCAGAATACCTGTGTGAACTGGTTTCCCTTTGAAAGTATCCCAAAATCAGGTCATCCAGTCAGATAATTGCAGGTGCCCTTTGGGTCAATATATGGGGATTGTGCTTTTTTTGCAGCCCCATTTTGGGAAAAAGTTGCGGCAAATATTAAAATTGTGCTCTTGGGAAAATTTTAATCTTTCTAAAAAAACACCATTTGGGCCCCAGATAAAAATTTTTAAACTTTTTAAATCATTACAGGGTTTTTACAGACATTATTTGGGGTATCATTAAATTACATATTATTTGTACAGCGCCTTTGCATGGCTCCTGCTAGTAAGGGCGCTTTATTAAAATTAATTTTTAATTTAAAAATTTTTTTATCTTAGATCTTGTCATCTCCCCTGATGATAACAATTTGATTAAAGGTGTTCTGTGTCTTCCATGCTGTCTGATCATATGCTTGTTGACATTAATGTATCTTTACAGAAACAATCTGTTTCAGCTAAAGTTATTTCATATAGAAGATATAAGTCAATTGCAAAGGCCGTTTATCTGCGAGTCTCTTCTTGGGATTGGATCCACCGGGGTGGACATCTGGTGGATCTCTATGATATCATTGAGCCACATTGTAGATCAACATGCACCTTTAAGAACAAAGGAAGTGTCAAGTAGACCAATGCTTCCATGGAAATAAGAACATACAGGCTGAAAGAGACACAAGGAGGGGCAGCTGTGGATCAGGACCCGTTTGTGGTTTTTTTTGAAATGTTCAGGGGGTTTAAAAATTTTGTTAAAAATCCCGCCTCTGCTAAATCTGAATATTATAATAAAAAATCAAAGATCAAAAAGGGAAAACAAAAGGGCTTTTTAAGTGTTGTAATAAAAATTACATGTCAAATTTTAAATAATATCAACTCAGATAAAGATATCCCATTGTTTTAATAACTTCTTCTGTCAAAAAATGTTAAATATACATATTGGGTTCCAGTCCAGCACCTTATCACAGGGTAAACCATTGGTAGAAGAGTCCTGCATATCCATGGTAACTACATTTGAGCCTTTTACAGAGACTGAAAAGGTCATCTAATGCTTTCTGTGCAGTTGACCCTATGCCTACATGGCTTGTGAAAGATTGTCTGGATGTTCTGATAAACCCAATTACAAATATAGTTAATAAATCATTATCTCTGGGTGTTTTCCCAAGATCAATGAAAGCTGCCCTTGTAAAACCATTAATAAAAACCACACTATGGACTGTAATATTCTAAACAATTACAGACCTGTTTCAAATCTTACATTTTTATCTAAAGTTATAGAAAAGGCAGTTGCTTTGCATCTAAACAAATATTTAATCAAAAATAACCTTAATGAATGACTACAGTCTGCCTAAAAAAGTGGTCACAGCACTGAAACAGCCTTGGTTCGAGTGAAAAATGATATTATGATGTCAATTGATCAAAGTAAGCCAGTAATACTTGTTCTTCTGGACCTGTCTGCTGCATTTGATACAGTTGACGATAATGTACTTTTCTCTAGGTTAAAAGACATGTTTGGTCTGTCAGGTAAAGTACTTGAATGGTTTCAATCCTATCTGGAACAACGCTCACAGAGAGTGTCTGTTCATGGTATTTTATCTGACATTCAGTTTTTGTTATCTGGTGTACCACAGGGTTCAGTTCTTGGTCCTCTGGTTTTCACAATGTATACCCGTCGTCTTGGGATCATTGCGCAGCGATATGGGGTTAAATATCACTTGTATGCTGATGACACAGCTGTATATATCACTGGATCCTGACAATGAGTTAAATTTCTCCTCTTCCTTGAAGAGTTTAGAACATTGTATTGCCGATATTTAGTTATGGATGACTCAAAATCTTCTAAAACTAAATGATAATAAAACAAATATTTTATATTTGGCATCACCACATTGTGTTAAATCCCTAAAGACACCAGCATTACAGATGGGTGCATCTTCGATTACCCCTAATGCGTCAGTACATAATCTAGGGGTTATTTTTGACCAATGTATTAACATGCGTGAACATGTCACATCAGTATGCCGAGCTGCCTACTACCATCTTAAGAATATCCACTGTTTAAAAGCATTCTTGACACAAGAATCACTTGTAACTGTAGGCCATGCCTTGGTTACATGTTGTATAGACTATTGTAACTCCCTGTTATATGGCATATCTGATTATAACATTAATAGTAGGCAAAAAAGAGTCGGAATTGGAATTGAAAATTTGGGAATTGGAATTGAATTGGAATTGATAAATTTGAGGTGGAAATGGAATTGACCAAATGGAATTGAGTAGAATTGGAATTGACAAAATGGAATTGACCCCATGTCACACCTTTGAATATATAGTTGATTTAATTATCTGGTTATGAGTCTACCATGGACATCTTGATAACTTTATCATAATAACAAGGTAGTTTGTTCTGCCCATATTTACTCATAAAAAGTTTAATTTCGTATTCAAATTGATCCTTCATTTTTGCAGTTCCGAGTTTTCTAAAAGTGGTTTAATTCTAATTGCTCGTTTTTCTAAAACAATAGTACGCTTGAGACAAAATTTTCTCGCATTTCCCCATGCCCATATGCCAGTTCATATGTGTCTGAATAAGGTGAAATATATTGTTTTGAGACTATTCGTATTAAAAATATTTTTGACTTGCTTGGTTACTGAGTGATTTTTAGATTTTTTTAATTTATGTGATTTATATGTCTTACTGGGAAGCTGTATTTAGGCTATTTACCAGCAACATTTGGATTTTATTTATAGTCCATTAGGGGTATATGATCTCCAGAACATAATATTCAATTTAATAGGAATGGCTTATATATATATATATAATATATATATATTATATATTTGTATGGGAGCCATGGTTCATCACAATCTATGCACGCCGATTGTACAATGTAGCACCACGCCTTATAGGAAATTTTCACATTTCGGGCTAAACGGATTCTAAGTTAACTTAATAATAATAATAATTACAAAACTTCTATTGCGCCAATATCCTGGAAAAGAATCGAGCTCAGTGGCGCACCTAGTACGGGGTTTGGGTAAATTCATCATGAACAGAGGTCTCAGGGCTTGGGTGCTAGTGAAAACATAGAACATAGATATGAAGTTTTAGAATATCCTTAGATCCAATGTTATCAAGAAGAGAGTTGCAGTAATAAAGCCTATTGGTAATGAGTGTTGTAGTAATGGTTTTGGTGACTGAAAGAGAAATATAGCGACGAATACGGCGAAGGTCACAAATATGATAGAAGCAGCAGCGTCATGTCAGAGAAATATGTTTCTGAAATTAAATTCACTATCAAATGTAACGCCAAGATGACGTACAATGTCTGATGATGTGATGCTATGATTAAGGATGGGCGTAGGGAAGAAACGAGTAAGTTTGCTGCGTTGTCTGGGTGTACCTATAATGATGAAATCTGTTTTGTTGGCATTGAGCCCTAGCTGTTGATGGGAAAGATCAGTGTCTGCTGTAGATAAAGATATATATACTTGGATCCAATTTGTCGCTGTGAAAATGAGAGCTTAGTGGTGTGGTTTACAGCGTAAACAGGAGGGGTCCAACAACAGTCTTGGGGAACACTGCAAACAAAGGCCCTGCCTTTGAAAAACAGTTTCTTATTTTTATTGATTGAAACTTATTTATTAAGAATGAACAGATCCAAGCAGGTGCTGTGCCCACCCAATATGCCACACTAATTAGAGAGGCGATCTAGAAGAACAGAATAAACTATGGTATCAAAAGCTAAGGATAAATCTAATATTGTTAGTGCTGTGACCTTTCCTGTGTCCAAGTTTAGTGACATGTCGTTGTGTACTTTCAGTAGAGCTGTTGACTTACCTACAGTAACGTAAGGCTTGGATATAACCACCATTATGAACAGAAGCAATCATTATAAGGTACTCTTCTTGTGTGACATCAATTGTGATCACGTGGTTAGTGATGATAAAGGACTCTAGCTTAATGTTATTATCATCCACTGATATACGGAATATGGCTTATAATTTGTCAACACGATGGAATCTTCCCAAGAATGTGACTAATTTAAACAAGAAGTTAAATTCTGATCCGTTTATAGAGAAGGAGGCTCCGTTGCTTTCCTATCAAGATCCAGTTAATCCCGATAACTGGCAGACTGTAGTACCTGATCAAATATTTGTTTACATGGCGCATCTGGATTTGTGGAACTTCATGCAATCCATTATTCACGTATTAGGAACGATGGGCCACGTGGAGGTGATCAAACAAGATGATTTATCCATTGTGTTCTATGGAGTTCTTTGTGTATATCTTTTTATATGTATATGCCCCCAATCCCACCACACTGTTTCTGGTCCTGTCATCTTTCTCGAATTCTGTTTTATGGACATTTTATGGAATATTTCAGATACCGACACAAAATGAGACCAGAAGAAAACGTTGTAGCCCACTTGTGGAAACAACGTATTTGACAAACATAAACATTTCTTTTCTAAGCCATTTAAGCAGCTATTTACTTAAATTTTGGGTAGAACCATTTTTGCCAAGTGACGTGTTTTTAAATTGTAAAATACTGTGTTTGCTTTACCGCCTTTAATATATGTCTGTATGGGTGATACTAGATAATTGACCAACCATACTGCATATGATAAAGTCTAAATTCGTATTGAATTTTATATTATATGTCGAGTGAGATCTCCCCTTACATACATTAAACTACCACTAAGCATCGTCTGTACATGATCTTATGCAGAAGGATGTCTGCCAATTGTTTGAAAAAATGCCCAGATCGTACCCATACATACGAACGGGTTGAAAGTTATTCCAGGATTTTATTGTCAGGTCAGTCTTACATTGGCTATAGGGAAAATGATGGAATCAGTAATAAGATATTCACTCATAAAACACATGATGCACCACGTTCTATTTTTTAACCAGTAATACGGATTAGTTCCGGGACACTCTTACATGACGCAATTACTGATTACACTGGAAGTAGGGTCTGGGTTGCTGGACGGAGGTGCTCCCATTAAAGTAATTTGTATTTTCGAAATGTTTTTGACACTGTTCTTTATCAAGAGTTACTCAAGAAATTAAAGAAATATGGCGTAACCGGAGCGCTACTGGAGTGGATCCGAGACTTTCCGTTTGGACGAAGCGAGAGAGTGGTAGTCAATGAAAAGATGTCAACAAGGGCAGATGTCCTTAGCGGAATATCCTAAGGAAGTGTACTAGGTACTATCCAGTTTGTTATTTTCATAAATCATCTGCCAGACGTAGTCACCAGTGCACGAAAACCATTTTCCAGATGATATGAAACTGTTCCGTGCGGTTCAGAAAATCGAAGAGCACGATATCCTGCAACAAAACATAGAGAACCTCGTGAAATGATCACACAAATAGCACCGAAGGTTGAGCGAAGCCAAGAGTAAAAGCCACCATCTAGGCAGCTTAAATCAAAGGTTAGAATACAGATTAGAAACAGACACGCTAGGCGACAAAAAACTTGAGGACTTGTGAGTATTTCATTGACGAAGAACTAAAGTTCCATGTGCATGTCCCCAAGGCAGTAAACAAAGCATCACATATGTTAAGACTGATAAGAGGGACTTTCACATGTTTGCATACTACCAACATACCTAGGCTATTTACTACGATGATTCGACCACACTTGGAATATGGAAATGTAAAGAAAAAGGCACTGATGCGATTATCTCTCTTTCTCTCTGTGTGTGTGTGTGTGTGTGTGCGTTTCTCCAGGGAACTGAATCCAGAGTGGCGACTTTTCATGCTGAGACATGTGTAATGTCTCACCAGTCCCTAAACCGCCAACCTAAAATAAAAAGCGAATCACCTACAGCCGTGGAGTTTGGGAGTAGAACACCCAAGTCAGATCACTGCAGTTGTGGGAATGTTTAGATTAATTATCTAAGCAGCCCTATTTATAGCTATTTTTCAATTGCTGTATCGTTCTTCAAAGCAATACTATATAAACTATATAACCCAATTGTCACTGTCTTCAAAGGTCAGTTTGTACAACGAGCAGGCGTCATGAAGCGATTACTATTAAAACTGTTTATCTTAATTACTATTAAAAGACTGACATCTGCGCTGAAGCAGACCGTAATAGCGCGTCATAGCTTCCGTACTGTTTGAACTATGTTAACATTTTCAGACCAGACTTAATGTCTGCTATTCAGACTGTGTGTGTGCGTGCGTGTATATGCGTGGGGGTAGGGTTGTGTGAGAGTGGTTACGTGCGTGCATGTATCTGTGTCTATTCTTAAATTATCAACAACGGCATTTCGATGAAAATGCTTTTAGCGCTGTTCCTTGTCCTAAAACGCTGAATATGCTTCATACATATACCATTATAATAAATGTAGTGATTGATTTTAATCGGCAAAATGACACATGTTAATGATAGTACTTTTAATTAGATAGTACTTTTGTTATTCGTTTCTTCCAGTTATTTCCTATATTATATTTCCTCCTTTGTATACTTGGAAGAGAATTAACAGTTTAGAATAATATAATTGGATCCATCAGTTCAACTCAACTTTTATATTTATCTACTATCGATTCACATGCACAGATTAAATATCAATTCAGTTTACTCACCGCAGAGAGAGAGAGAGAGAGAGAACCCTCACTTCAGTTAATTTAGGTATAACAACGCTTGATTGGGAATCGAAGATGATTATGAACAGAAACGATCGTTGTAAGGTACTCTTCTTGTGTGCATTATTAATTGTGATCACGTGGTTAGTGGTGATAATGGACCCTAGGTCACTGTTATCATTATCCACTGATATACGGAATATGGCGCATAATTTGTCAACACGATGGAATCTTCCAAATAACTTATCTGATTTAAACGAGAAGTTAAATCCCGATCCGTTTATCAAGACGGAGACTTCATCATTTTCCTATCCAGAGCCAGTTGATCCCGATAATTGGCAGACTGTAGTACCTGATAAAATATTTGTTTAGTCGGCGCATCTGGATTCGTGGAACTTCGTGGAATCCATTATCCACGTGTTAGGGGCGATACGTCACACGGAGCTGACCAACCCAAACCGAACACGACTCTTCTGTAAAATATGGACATTTCGAGAAGACACACGGATACCAAATGTGTATATATCAGAGATAACAGAAGTAAACTATCTCCTTAAAACATGGGCTGATATGTGTGTATCTTGTTAATACATAATTTATTTTGTATCTTTTCCTTGAAAATTCTTCCCTTTCACATTTTCCAGCTAATCGGCTACTGTATATAACTCCGAGAAAGTATATATTTGTTTTCAAAACCAGCTGTTCTTCTTGAACAAGATGGTTTATCCATTGTGTTCCATGGAGTTCCTTTTATATATCGTTTGATAGAAATTCCCCCCACCCCAATGTTCCAGATTCTGGTCCTGTCATCTATCTCGAATTCTGTTTTTTTTATGGCATATTTCAGATACCGGTGACGTGGAATACGTTTGTCGTTTCAACATGGCATCGGATAATCTTAGCAACTCCGTTGTTCAGATTGTGACCGATTACAAGGAAGAACCAAATAATGCCATGAAACTGAACAGTAATTTCAAGACAGGACTCCATTTGAACTTTGTTCCCATTCCTATCGTGCCAGACAGATGTTGCTTAACCTTTACCATTCAAGCCGAAATAACACCACACTTATAACAATGGATGCAAGAGACAGGAACACTGAAATTTCGAAGTATCCTTCCAGAAGCAAATATATCGCTAACACATTTTTTATACGATCACTCTCCATCCACTTTGCATACGGTGGTGTAGGAAATTCGTCGACGTGTGTTATGCCAATTGAAATCGGCGGGCTGCATCACTATAAACGGACCCAGATTTCCCGGACGACGCAAGATGACACAATGATCAAATATAGAACTGAACTTCAACGGCGCTTTCAGAGAACAGAAGAAAACGTCATAGCACACTTGTGGAAACAACATCTTTAGCAAACATAAATACAATATGTTTTTTTTTCTGTGCTATTCATTGATGTATTGGGTAGAGCCGCTTTTTCCAGGTGACTCGAATGCTGTATTGGTTAGCATTTTGTTATTGTGAAATACTGTGTCTGTTTTGGTGTGTCCACTGAATTCCTGTATTGGTGCTGCCAGATAATGGAACATTTATACTGGATGCGATTAAGTCTAAATTCCTATTGAATCATTTATAATTTAGATGTAGCTGTACGTGATGATACATTTTCTGATGGTCAGATTCTTTACTTGGGAACTTTCTAATTTACAATACATACTTTAAAGGTGACTTCTGCAGGACAGTGTTGAGTTTTTGTTGTTGGTTGTCACTTTCATCAATTATGGTGGTTCGTTTTCCCATTTGGTTCGGTTTTATGGGATACATGATAAAGCAAATTATACCACTACCACCACGAATATAACCACAACATCTACCATTAGTATCACCAACATCACCACCATTACCACTACCAACACCACGATAAATAACAGCACGACAACCACCAGAATTACTACTACTGATAATAATAATACTACTATTACCACTACTATTAGTACTATTACAACCATTTCTCTATCTAATGCCTTCAAAGCGTGTTGTTCATTCCTCAACAACCTTTACTAAACGCAAGAGGAGACATTTCCACAGCACAATTGTTAGAGCACTGCTCTTCAAACCTCCAGGTTGTGGGTTCTAATCTAGCTAATGCCTGCGTTTATGGGACATGTTTCCCTTTGGTAGACGCCACTCAGGTCATATGTCCAACGTGTTACTAATGGCGAGAATAAACTTCTTAGTTCATCTTAAATAAAGGCAAGATAAATTTTAAATTTATCAATTTATTGTAGTTATAATTGCTTAATCTCGACCCTCTGAGGGTGTGTGTGTGAGTGATGATGATAATGATGATCGATGTTTTACGGCCACTTTTGTATTGAGTTGGCTAAATGGGCCGAACCACCTCCAAAGGTAATGAATTGAAGTCAAAGATGAAACACCCTTCAGATAAGCCGACGTTTAGATTCGAAATAAACATAACTTAATTTCCACAGCCATCATTGTATGTAAAGTAGATCGGAACAAACTACTAATTACGCTCAGATCGATCTAATTAATCGATTTTTCAATTATAAACAGATCACTTGAAGGCACTAACCGATACGCCAATGTATGCCAGAATTCAATGTTCAGCATTTCGGGTCGATCCCTTTGAATACTAAATTCTCGTCGTTTTTGGTTTTGGGCAGGACCTTATATGGGTTATGTCCCCCGTTAAGGATACTCTTTCAAAGAAACAAACAAAAATAACACTACAAACGAGGACGTTATGATTTAGAGATAATTGTTTATTCGTATTATTGTTTTTTTTTTGGTTGTGCAGAGGTCGGGGTATTTCTCGAATGAATTTTACTGACATTGAACATCTAATAATACATATATAAGCTAGCTATATATATATATATATATATATATATATATATATATAGAGAGAGAGAGAGAGAGAGAGAGAGATAGATAATAGATAGATAGATATTGGGCCACCATGACTAAATAGCACTGACTTCCGGTAGGGGCATAAAGCAACGTTGAAGGGGCTGCGCTTCGAATTTTAAACCTATGAAAGCAGACATTTATTGTGATGTGTGCATTCTAATTTTGCCTGTGCAGAGAATCTGTCTTACTCTTGTCCTGTTATATGCCTTCTAATATGTAAATGTCGTTTACGCAAGTCGGTAAATCTAGTTTAGTTGGGATCAAACGCCAGAGATAGGCCGGGGGTTGTCGAATAGGTTAGACATACTAATAGTTAATTTATCGCAGAAAAGCAACGATTTAACTGCTATTTTAAATGTGTTCCTTATACTTACCGATGAAACTATATTCCTTTTGTATTACTTTTATGCCATAAAATCGGCGGCCGTGTTCGGTCTAGTTTTCTTTCAGGTCAATGGTTGCACCTTTCACCAAAAAGATGGCGGATCCGAGTTGTTGTTTTAATACCACCTTCAGTGAAATCGTATATTAGGGCACTCTTCACATATACTTGTATATCAAAACATGCTACCTAAATTCAGAATAGATTCACGTATCCAAATATGTGAGTTTGTTCTAGATTGACAATGCCGCTGGCTTAGTCCGAGTGTTGAAATCCATCTTGTCTCAAACAGTCCTATTGACTTTCATGAATCCGGCCAGTTGACATAGTTTGTCTGACCCAACAATTCGTCCTGGGATCCAAATCAAGACAAAGCGCATACGTAGCGGGATTAGTCTATATGGTTACTGTCCTGAAGGTGCTTCTGATTAATGATAACTAAATTTCTCCTGGAGATCTCTTATAGCTTTTGTTGTCGCGAAATTTGGAAAGGTTGGTGCGTCTTTTGGTGCATCGAGTACAAAACTGTATCAGGGTCGAGAAAAAGCCTTGATCACAAACAGTATTGTCAGTGGCAATAGTAAGGGTCTGTTTCTGTTAGCAAATAGATGCCTACGGAATCGTGTATTGCTTCGATATTGGCCTGGGGGCCATATTAACCGGCGACATGATAACCAGTTTAAAAAGGATTAAAATATTTTGATGTTGGTTGGTAGGTTCCTAATAACTGTTCTCAGTTCGGAATCCCTACCGGATAGAGCAACATATCCGGAATCCGAGAACTTCCTGTCGCTTTTTGAAACCACTTAATTCAGTCAGGACAGCGTTCTAGCAATGTGCATTGTACGGTTCTCATTAGTTACATGGAATAAAGTGTGCTACATAATCTGCCAATGAGTTCGATGCGTTTTGAAACAGGTCACATCATTATGGATGATATAGAAATGTTGGCATCTCTTTTATCCGCCCAATACTCCTGCAAGAAAGAGCCATAATCTACCCGGCAGCTTGTCACTTCTATACAAGAATGGATAATACAAAATACGAATAATCCACTTTTATTACAGCTGATGTCCTGAAGTTGAATAAGCAATTCGGTTGAGCGACCAGTCATGGACTGATATATTGATAATGGTTTCCTAAATATTACCTCAAGTCAGCTTTCGCAGTTACTGCATTTTATCTTGACATAATATATGAAAATAAACCCACGCGCATAACGATTAAAATAAACACCCACCCTCCAAAAAGACCAATCTTATCGATTCATCATAATTTCGCCACGACTCGAGCTGAGCGCCATCTTGTTTCGATTCCTTCAGAAATGCAATAATGTGTAATCAAGCCAAACATTATGGACTGATAGCATGATTGCCACATCAAGGGGAAATTGGATGTTTTTCTTCAATCTATTGATATCAACATGATTAAGTTAATACTCATTTGGAAGCGTATTATTCCAATGCAGTCGAACAATAATCACACGATACGTTCAATGATATTCATTCACATTTCGTCCATAGCAACCACAAGGGCAGTGTATCAAATCATTGGGGTTGACTCAGCTCCATATCTATATTAAGGCCTATAACTAATCAGAACTTCATTTATTTGAATCACTCATACCTGAAAACTCATGTTTAAAAGCAAGGACAATAGATATACCTAATTACTATATAATATTGACCTCGTTTCATGAAATATCACGTGATTACACAATATGGCTCCGCCCACGATGCTGCTTCGTGGATTCGAGATTTATTCTGTTGACGGAAGTCGTATATTACCGTAAAACATTAAACAAAACGCCAAGAAATGTGCATGTCGTTATAGTTTTTATTGAACATGATCAGTGAATCAGTGGGATTTATGGAAGTGGCAGGGAGGTAAATCAGATGGAGCAGCCACGGGATTGTATTGCCTTGTATATCGTCCAAATTTTGACGTCTCAAAGCAAATAAGGAAGGGAAAATTCGAACCCTGGAGATATCTGGCTAATCGTGCTTCCAAGTTAGGCCATAGAGACGTCACCTAACTAACTATTTAAGTCACACCTGTGTATTATATGATACAGGTAATAATTATATTTTGATGAATCTACCATCAATCGTTGCTTATCAGAAACTTGATATCTGTAATCACTCGTGAGGAGATTAAAATAATATATATTCGCTCAGTTATGCAATAAATCTTCTTTAACTAAGGTCACTGGGTTGTGTAGTAATTATATTATAGGTATATAACGTTTATACATCAATGGATAATATAGCCAATGCCACTAAATCACCTTTTACCCGAAATAGTCATTCATTAATTAAAGTTATAAATAAGACAGTGATTACGCTGATATCGACCAGTATCATTGTTTGTATTTATTTATAAACACCTGCAAACCATTCGAGAGGTAGAACTTCACCCATCCTAATAAACATTGTATCACAATAAAATCCATCTTATGTCTAAACATGATTTACTGGACAATAAATTAATCATAATGCATTTGATGATACGTTTATTGTTATCCTTGACTCTGAATATGTGTCTATGTCCACCATTTCTGTGACATTATCAGAATAAATATATATGCTAAGAGTTCCTAATAGTGTTTATCCTAATCATCGACCTTGAAAAAATAGGTATGGACACCATTTTGTGTAAGTATCGTGCATAATTTCGACAATATTTAATAAATATGGAGGCGCCAATTCGCATATAAAATAATTACCTAAGGTCGTCTGAAATGACAACCCAACTGGATGACAAATCCACCATAAAACCTATACCATAGAAAATTCATGGGTTCACAAAATAGCAAATTAGCAAATAGTCCGTACACCCAATCGGCGCCCCCGCCCCATGGTGTCAGAAGTTGCTATAGTACTCATAGCTCATAATCATAGATAATGTCACTGGAATTTAAACCTCCAGAACCCATTAATGTGAATGGAGACCTGGCCGAAAATTGGCGACTGTGGAGTCAGCGCTTCACACTGTGGCTCACGGCTACGGAAGCCAATGACAAACAAGACAACATGCTACTTGCGTCTATCGGATCAGAGGCATTAGATGGGTACAATTAGTTTACCTATGGGCCAGAGGAAGACAAAATCAAGTATGACGTAGTCTTTCAAAAGTTTGAAGACCATTTTAAGGGGATGAAGCGTACCGTATTTTTTCGATACAATTTCCGGACGCACAGACGGACCGAAAATCAGCCCTTTATAGATTACTTGACAGCGTTGCAGCAGGAAGTCTGTTCCTATGAATGTCTGGAAGCGTATTGTTGGCACAGCATGATGGTGTAGCACGTGTACCGCTTCAGGCTGGAGATCAAAAGATAATCTCGCAGTTATTTGTAACCAGTGGACGCTCTACTCCAATACTAGGACTGAAAGCATGTCTTAAATTAGGAATTGTATAAGCAAGTGATAATCATAATCCATCACTAATTGGGAGCATTGCTTTGTCTAGCAGGAATCCAATCACTATGGAGGCCCTCATGAAGGAGTATGACGATGTGTTTACTGGATTGGGATGTTACCCCGGCGAATATCATATACAGCTAAAGCCGGATGCAACTGGACATATTGATGCACAGCGCCGGGTAGCACATAGTTTGTATGACCCTCTCCGCCCAAAATTGGGAGAATTGGAACAACAAGGTATTATCATGCAAGTTGATGAACCAACAGATTGGGTCAACACCTTTTGGTGGTAGTAGACTACACAGCCAAATACTCAGAAGTCATTAGAACCAGCAAGACAGCAGAATGTGTTATAACAGCACTGAAACCTATCCTAGCAAGACACGGAATTCCACAGGAAATAGTCAACAACAATCTGCCATTCAGCAGTCACGTGATGATCAACTTCGCAGCTGAATGGGGATTTCGTTTAACAACCTCTAGTCCTACTTACGCACAATCGAATGGAAAGAGTGAGCGTTTTGTCGGAATCTTAAAACAAATAAAGCTCATGAGGATGGAGCTGATCAACATATTGCGTTACTACAATACCGGAACACGCCATTGCCTGGAAGTCAGTACTCCCCTGCACAAATTCTAAAGAGTCGGCAACTCCGGGATAAATTGCAGTGTGCAGGAAGTGCACTAAATCCAAGAGTTGTTCAAGATAGACATAATCTGGCTAAACGTCAATAACGCCAAAAGCATTTCTATGGCAGGAGTGCAAAACAGCGACAATGTGAGAATTCGTTTACACGACACATGGGATAAGGCAGTCGTCACAGGTAAAAGTGACACTCCAAGGTCACATAGCGCATGGACAGACATGTCGTAGAAACGAGCGTGCGATCATTTCAACCTACATGCATTATGCCCCCTATCATGGATGATGTACCCGATGACACAAAAAACGGGTCTCATAGGTTCCTGGAGGGTGCATGGTGAGCCTTTCGGGCCCACGGACTAATACAGGTTCCTAATAAAAGTTGTATTATGCGAAGCTATGTCGTTCCTATATATCACCGTAACACTACTTACTTTACCAGATTATAACATGAACGGTGATATTTTACGGGAGGGGGATAAAATACCAGAGCCATTTGTATCTATCTCTATTGTTTTGTGATATAAATGAAGTGATGAAAAAAATGTGTGTTTTACCAGTGTAGGATAAGGCAATGTATCATATCTCTTCCAAAAGTTTATTCCCGTCGTAATTTTGTACCAATATAACTATGGAACAGCTCGACAGAAAACTGTCTATAGATTCATTACAAATGAAAACAAAATACCATAATTTGAATGTGGTTTGTACATATGACTGCCTGACCGATGATGATCAGCATGGGGCAGACTGGAGTAACAGCCAACCAGATCGCCATACAGATCAAAATCAGCCGAAGAACTGTTTCTAGGTTATGGCGGAGCTTCCTCATACAGACTGGCAGTTGTGCCATAAGGGCTTCATCTGGACGCTCAAAGAAGACCACACTCCGGGGAGACAGGATGCTGAAACGTGTTGTACAGCAATAACGATTCCTGTTCTTAAAGGGTTGTTAACCGAAATGGCCGAATAGGCATAGTGGTTTCGCAATCAACTGCCAGGAGGCTTCATGGCGGATTTCTGTACAGTAGAGTCTCCAGAGGGACACCAATCATTAGGTCCGAAAAACAGACGTGCTAGAATCCGGTGCTGTACCACAATTACACAATGAAACATACAAGATAACTTGTCCAGACTTGTCCTTTCGGATGAATCAAGATTCAATCTTGGCATTAATGATGGACAATGAAGGTATGGTGGGAGAATGGGACAGCAATGGAGCCAGAAAACATTGCACGAGTTACCATGAGATGATTTATTTCTTTAATGGCATGAGTATGTGTTTCTTAACATGGAATTGGATAATTAATCATCGTGGATGGTACTATGAAAAGTACTGATTATATTGACATTCGTGTAATGTGCAGAGCTGGTTAGATGAACATGATGTCAAGGTGATACAGTGGCCAGCTCAGTCACCTGACCTCAAATTAATCGAGAATGTCAAGACCACACATGAGGTCAATTCAATTCCGGAATTGGAATTGATTATTTAAAAAAATGGAATTGGAATTGATAACTTTTGAATGGGAACTGGAATTGAAAGTTGATCCACCAAGTAAAAAGTAGTGACTAAAAAGAGTCGGTAAAAACGGAACTGTAATTTGAATTGATACAATTGATGTGGAATTGGAATTGACCAAATGGAATTGGTTCTGGAATTGACAAAATGAAATTGACGCCATGTCTAGCCTGGAGTATGTTGTACAATAGGGTCATGAGAGATTTCTCTTCAACAAATTATAATTGATACAGTGCCTGTTTAGACCATGGGGAGATATAACACCAGATTATCTGCTCAAACTGTACATCTCCATGCTCCGACGAGTTAAGCATGTTATCCCACCACGTAATTACCCTACTAAATATAACATGTTTAGTTCAACACTGAAGTAGTTACTGCATGAGATGTTCTCAAACTATTTCCAAGTAATTTTGTTGAATTCCAAATAAAGTGCTATTGCGAGATGACATTCTAATACATAGATACATTATAAAGTATGATGGGACTAAACTTTTGGTAGGGATCTTTATATATATATATATATATAGAGAGAGAGAGAGAGAGAGAGAGAGAGAGAGAAAGACCGAAAGACAGACAGACAGATATACAGAGAGAGAGAGAGAGAGAGAGAGAGAGCACCCCCGTTACATGGCCTAACCAGTTGTGCCGTTCACCACAAACCTGAGCCACCGGGTTATGTCTTAAGGATATTTCATCTTTTCACTTTATCTCATTACCTTTGTAGATCGTTCGGACCATCTAGCCTACCTGTGCAGAAATGTGGCCATTAAATAGCAAAATGTAACATTTTAACAGTAGATATAGGGACATCACCATAGAAATTTCAATGTGGGACATACCTTTAAGTCAGTGAACTTTAACCCAGACAATTTTCTTTTCTGTACGGCTGGATTCAGCACTGATCCTCTAACATCACGTGTCATCAGTCATTACCGTAGGTGATTTGTGGCCTATGTATACGCTGTTGTCTAGGTTACACTGTCAGGAGAAGTCTACTTCTGGGCTCTCGTAAACGTACCTCGTCAAACTCATATCGAGGAGTTTTCAGATTATTAGCGTATACGCTTGAGAACATGGCTGTATCAGTTCTCGGTCTGGTCACCTAAAGTTCTCGTCATGACGGGGGGACATCAAAACTATATAGGTATATAATATATACGCGCTATTCTACATTCGTTATAAAAAATGTCGTCTGTGTGAGGTTTACTGCGAAAGAATACGCTTGTTGTCATCATGTTTTTACCATAACCGCACATTTAGAGTGTGAAACATTGCCACCCTCTTATATACATTTAATAATTACAAATAATAATTACAAAACTTCTATTGTGCGAATATCCTCGAAATGAATCGGCTCAGTGGTGCGCCTAGTACAGGCGCTGGGGAAACTCATAGTACAGGTACAATGCAAGGTTTATCAACAAATGACCAGATGGAGTGGAAATTTAGGAAGGATAAGCAAGTTGCTATTACATATAAATGCTATGACCGCTCTCGTGCACATTATACTATCTCATACTTCGTTAAAGAATGTAGATGTGGTAACGTTCGACATGTCTCAAATTTTAATATTACATCCGTCAAATATATCATTTAAAATAACATCATTTATAAATTTATGTTTTAATATATTTATCAAATGTTTTTATTTCTGTTGAAGATTCTGGTAGTAACTTCATAGTAGCCCCAGACTTTAATGCTACTGTTGTTGTTATGGCACTTGGCAACGGTGCGGATTCTGTTGGTGTAGCCACTGTACTATCGGTGAACCAAAACGACCCTGTCAAGGTCATTGCTGTTGATATTGATACTAATCACTGCGACGCATGTGCTAAAGCCATAAACCTGATATGATTGTGATCAGTTTGCGGTCTCCTTTAGTAAACAGAACAGGCATGTACTAAGAATTATGAGGGTAGTGCCGGTTCTATGGAGCCGAGGGGTAAGTTTATCGTTTACAAGAGGTCGGAGGAGAAACATAATCTCAGGTACATTGGTTATTTATGTGGTGATGGTGACTCAAAACTTTCTCATAAGTTGCAAGTGCAGAATCACCAGTTTACACAGGCGAATAAATAGGGAAGTTGGGCTGTTGTAGTCAACAGTTACAAAGTAGCAGAAATGGAGACAAAACGTTCCAAAGAATGGCGGAGGGGTTATAAGAGCGTAGACAGGGCAGGTGGTCTAACCAAGAAATTCGTCAAGGTAAGTCAACGGCTCAATCGTGGGGACATAGGAGGGAATGTAGATAATTTAGAGAAAATGAAGATGGCTGTGATGACGATTTGATCACAGCGACTGTGGGTGACTGAGGCCCCGGACACACAGTGGTAACTTGGAGAAGGCTAACAAGAAAAACGGTCTGCCTAAATGTGTTCTAGACGCCATCAAGTCAATGTTTGAAGCGCTAAGTGCTGACAGTCTGTTGGCATATTGTACACCTAGTTAAATTCAAAACACCAACAAGAGTTTTCACCACTCAATTTGGAGCAGATAGCCAAAGACTGTGTTTGCAGGCAAGAAGAGATTGGAGACAGCAGTGTTTGATGCTACTGTTGTGAACAATTAAACGGACATTGGCAAGATGGAGAGTTTCTCCAATCTTGGTCTTGGGAAAGGCAATTATATGAAAGTGGCTTTTAACACCTTCAACAGAAAGAGGGTGAGAATTGCTGAAATGCAAGTGAAATAGGTTACTGCGCCAAGTAGAATACGGACAGAACTTGCACTAGCTTGAACAAAGCACCAGTGAGGACTAATTACCAATCAGGACAAAGCACCAGTGTGGACTAATTACCAATCAGGAGCCTTCTAAATAAAGCATGTTTGTCAGTTTGCACATCAGACACTTTAAAATGCTGTTTTCTCTATTTCAAGGTTTCGGCACTTTGTATACATCAAAATACAACGTCCTGAAACGTTATTGGTGAATAATGTTGAAACATGGTGCGTCTGTAGACTATTACATAAAGTATCATGTGAACTAGAATAATTTGCTGAAGTATAAGGTGTTTTGTACAAATGTAAGCATATACTGAGTCACGATTATGAATAAGGTGTTGGCGTATTTATTTTGAAACTGAAGTCACATAATTTATTTTACTTTTTGTGTATTGCAAATACGCACAAACAGTAAGCCATCTTACTTCAATGGCGACTTTGGAATCGTGTTTCGAAAATGTCCCTTGTTATTTGCTCTGTTGGCCAATTTTGATCATGTGACGTGTAAGAGATTGGGTAAACAATGCATTCTTCCATCTCACATACCATTACTCTCATATAAAGAACATCTTACATCTCTAGGAATAATAACATCGTAGATGATTTTATGGTGAAACCTTATCTGATATACATTATCTGTTGGACATCGTAAAATAAAATAAAAATGCATACCTTGGTATATCGGTGAGGCCATATATCACATAAGAAAAGCACAAATGTGTTGAAGTATAGCTGTCAGATTTTCGAGATAAGGGATTCTTGCTCTAGAACGTGTTGATAAAAATATCGTATGAGACCGAATTTCTGCGATAAGACGTCAAATATATATATTCAGGCTTTAAATTAGCTTGAATACCGCTCTCTGGTGCCTGAGAGTTTGACTGCTACCAATGCTAAATTGGCGAGGTTTCACTTCAACTTTTTGGCAGGTCGTGACGAAATTGTGTTCTTTGAATAACACTCACATTCATTGATTCAGCGGGACATTTTGGCACATGAGATCGCTCATCATAACACTAATAAACGCGAATTTAATAGACGATAACTCAACAGTTCGCCATCTTGACCGCCTGTCGTTTGATTATGTGACACTGAAAATACAAACTAAGAATACACCATCGCGCAAAATAATGTTCCATACTACAATTTAAGCACAACTTAACAATATAAGCCTATGATTGTCCTTATGATTTATTTATTTAAATTACATAATATCGCTTAGGTATTAGCCGTAAAATTAATTATATTATGGAGATCAATTAACACGTGGTGCTACAAACGCGCTCTAAATATTTTGTCGGAGGGTTTATTTATTTAGCATTGCGCAATCAAATCAATGCCTTCATCATGCGCATTATATTGAATTTCAGCGTGCGCATGCGTATATCTAACGGAAGTTTACTTTATCATGGCTGCACGTCAACACAGTTTTTGAACAGGTAAATTGATCAATTTCTGGTGTTTAATGATATCGTATCGGTGCCGAAAGTGTGCCAATTGACTTCGAAACACTTGGAGTAACATAATTCCTTGAAATCAAAAGCTGCCAAGTCGTTCGGGAAATTCGAAGTGCAACCTCGCAAAACGTGCTTGGGTAGCGAGCGCATTGGCCCTGCTCAGAACAAGGCCATACATTGGCTAGCCTTAAATCTATTAAAAAAAAACTAATCTAAACTAAGTGGATATACATTGATCTGGTCTTTCAGTGAGCAAAAGATAGTTTAACTTATTAAGTTTAGTGGAAATATTATATTGCCAATGTCGTGTGAGTGATTAAGTGCTCGAGGAGTAAATAAACAAGTGTGTGGATGGAGGTCTGTATTAGCGTTTTTATAAGAAATTCGTAATACTCTCGTCATCTTTTACCAATATTTGTTATCAGAGGAGTAATCATAGCTAGCAAGATTCCATAAAATGACAGTCAACATGCAGATATTGTGAAACACGCACATGCGCACGCTAACACACACACACACACACACACACACACACACACACACACAC
The DNA here is from genome assembly GCA_025642065.1 of Paralvinella palmiformis. NCBI lineage: Eukaryota > Metazoa > Annelida > Polychaeta > Terebellida > Alvinellidae > Paralvinella > Paralvinella palmiformis. The sequence goes on from JAODUP010001226.1 coordinate 73,450, forward strand.
ACACATATATATATATATATATATATATATATATATATATATATATTAGTGAAATAGTGCGGGGAGCTGGTCTGGAAATGGTAAGACCTGCGACGATTTGTGTATAAAAAATAGCAAGAGGTACTATGAAAAACACTTTATCTTAACTATTTACTTTTAAAATAATTTCTCAACTTCACACACGTACATATAAACATCGATACCACCCCTACCACGTCAGTTACTATGTGACGAGGACATGACATTTACGACAACAAAAATAAACCAATCTAACAGCAGGGAAAGAAGACATGGCCTTCAAGAACACATAGGATGGCGGCATTCTATAATACAAAAAACTCGTTAAAAATGTAGTCAATTTATTTACGTATCAACCAAGGGTGGCCAAATACTGTTTCACCATAAACCTAGAACGTGTTCTTGAATGATTTCTTTTCCGAAAACTACAGACAAGATTACAAACAAAGAAGATCCCACTAGATAATATTTTACGTCCTTGGTTAAAGTCACTGATTCCCATTTTAACAACTGAGTTTTAGTTGGACTTCTGGTTGTTTTTAAATTACTAGTGATATTAAAGAACGCTCTGGAAAACAATAAATATATAATGTGTGTGTGTGTGTGTCTATATGTCTGTCTTTCTCTCTATCTCTCTATTTATCTATCAGCTCTCGTTCTTTCTCTTTGCTATAGGCTTTATTCGTGTTTGGTGTACAGACGGGCACGTGCGTACGTACTCACGCATGCATGCACGTGCACATGCAAGCAAACATACACAGACGCAGAAACGTGAACACGCAAACGCGGTAATGTCACCACCATTGTAAAGGCAAGACTATTGTTTTATTGAATTAATCATTCAATAATCATATACACATCAGCATAATTGTCTTCGGGTTTTATGCTGCCAGCTCACCCAATATACAGAATTACATTGATGTTTATTTGACCAAAGCTGTTTCTATCAGTTTTAGATATACGCTTATTCAGCAAGAGTGCTCTCTCACTCGCTCTGAATATATTCGATGGCGTTATGACAGCAAATGAGTTCTAGTATGCCTTTTGTCATCCGTGATTATTCAACGTCATAACGTACACATAACTTTACACTGCGTGGTCATGTTGAAATCGCGATTCGTTGATTTAAAACTAGCCCTAACCAAAGACAAGGTTTTATATAATTTTTACTAGAATTGTAATTAATAGCTCTAAATATCAACTGTTTACTATCCCCTGAGACCAGCGACAGTTGTCCTTTATGTATAATATTGATCAAATCAATATCACATTATTCACCAATTTTTATACCCAGCATATTAGATCATGTTAGAAAGTAATCTAAATAATGTTGTCCATATATATATATATATATATATATATATATATATATATATATATATATATATATATATATGATTAATATGCTGGGTATAAAAATGTGAACAATGTGATATTGATTTGATCAATATAACATTACTAAGGAATTAAAAATGTTCTCACCATCTCTTAAATATTAAATAAACTCCGTATTTTCAAGTCACAATTGCTAAACAAATTAATTTTTAAGTGTCTTTTTTAATATTCTTCAGACATTTTATATCAATTTATGTCATGCTATTATAATTATGCACACATGCACACCCACACGCACACACAAATCGCTTCAGATGCATCGGTGTATTTACAATTTCATGAAATATTAAATCAAATTTCGGTTATCATTGTTGGCGCAGTTTGATACTCTCCGTGTCCAAATGTAATACAGTGAGAATCCATTAATCCGACAAGGTTTGTCACTCACATGATAATAGGTCGGATAAACGTGACATGCCGGTGCTGTGTAGCACACATTTTTAAATCGTTAAGACATGCTGTTGTATGTAACAAAAATAATAGGCAACATCCATTAGAACTACAATGACACTTATAATCTCGTGGTGTATTTGTTAATGACACAATAAATGACCAGCATAAAGGTCTGTTTAGTGGAATTAGTTGACAGATGTCTAATGTCTATTGGTGCGTTGAGTAGGGGTTTTAAATGCTTGCTGGCTAATTGAGGCTAGCAGCCATCTTGGCTTGATGGAATAAAGAGTCTTGTATAATGGAACTAAATCCGTCACACACAACAATATGTCGGAAGGTGCATTTGCTAGGAAAAAACGAAATCCTAATTAACGAATTCTCACTGTCGATAGTAGATCACTTGGCCTTCTGAACAATATATTACCTGAAGCGGTATGTTATTTTTTCACAATGGCTAGGAATGACGAAAGTACTTTGAATAAGATCAATAGAGCGGATGTTGTTTACAAATAATTAGTCCAGCCTTGGCTCATCTACGAAGTCGAATTAGCCGCATGATGATGACATTAAACTGGCATTGGTACTTTATGGGAATCCAATTCTTTGTTTCGTAATGCTAAATCAATAGGGTGCACACATACAACCACACACATGCATCCATAACAGACACAAATATACACAATTGTTTTGTTTCTCTATATATCTATCTGTCTATCTATCGCCTATCTATCTATTTATCTTATTATGAATAAATCTTTGTTGTTCTATAACAACGTCATCCGGTTAGTGAAAAGAGACTACATTTTCCCGTTGGTCAAGTCTTGTTTGTTTTCTCTCATTAACTCTTCAGGTGTTTGGAGCAATATTTCTAGTTTTATAACATTATCGGTAGCCGTATGGATGACTAAAGCGGCATACAAAACGAATTTTATAGAAATTTAAAGATATTTTCAATTGTCGTCAGAACAGTACAGCAACATTTAACGCCGTATTAACCAAAATGCCGAAAGGTAATTTATGCGATATTTGGTCAATTTCACTCTCACCGATGTGAGCGAGAGAGGTTCGATCTTAAACGGAACCATGAACTTAAAACGTGCACACAAACTCGAAACAATTGAACTTAGCCGAATCAGCTATATTTGTGAACTGCAGTTCACAAATACGTTACTTCTCTAGCGAACCCTTGACTCTTCCTTTCGTTCTCTGAACACGCTCGAGAAGTTCGTCTCTGTACTTCAGCATCGTGTCGTCTTGCATCCCGTGGACCTCGCTGACGTACTTGTAATGATGGAGAGCTCCGATTTCGGGCGGCATGACGCAGGTCGAATCGTTGGCCGGATCGATTGCGAAATGAACGGAAAGCTTTCGGACGCCGAACGTGTCGGCGATATATTTGCTTCTGCTGCGATATTCCAGAAATTCGCCGTTTCGGTCCCTGACGTCTAGCGTCATCAGCGTGGTGTTGTCCCGGCGTCGGCTACGAAGCGTGAACGCCGACTGTCTAGCGCCATAGGAATGGGAATGCGGGTAACAGCTCAGACGACCCATCATGTCCGCCCACGTCCTGTCGGACGGAGAACGGGGTACGATCAGTTCGTCGATGTCGATGTACACTATATACTTGGAATATTTCTGGAGCGCGTACAGACAATCGTATATCATGGTCATCTGTAGGTGCATGTGCGTTAAGTCACGTGTGCCGTTCAGGATCGAAAGATCGATGTCCCACGGAAGTACCTCCAGCAGGCCCGTCTTCTCGTAGTAGTCGATGTATGGATTTAAGTATTCAGATATCGCCATCGTGTGGATGATTATTTTCTCCGCCCCAAAAATCACATTCGCCTCGATCCATTCGACGAACCAATCCGCGGATATCTTACCAAACAGCGGCCTCTCCAGGCAAACGGTGAAGTTCCGATGGAGTCCCTTCTTGAAATTATGGTGCAGTTTCATGGCGTTGTTCGCTTCTTCCTCACCGTTGGTTACGATCTGAACCATTGCGTTGCTGACGCTTTCCGGCGTCACGTTGAAACGACACAAGTACTCAACGTCGCGATATCTGAAATAAATGGCGTAAAACTAGTATAGATAGAGAAGTCTGTATGATATCACATAATCTATAAGTATGTCGTTGAAAGCCACCAAGAAGTAATAGACCGCTAGTGATGCAGTGTCATCGGTGCGCATCACCAGGTGATGCACATATCAAACAAGAGCCGAAAGAAGATCACTGCCTAATACGTATTTTGTACTAATGTTGAACGGGAAGACCATTTCTCTTTCAATCGCCAAAACCATTGCTACAGAACTCATTACTACTAGGCTTGATTACGGGAAATCTCTTCTTTATAGCATCGCATCTAAGGATATTCTAAAACTTCAGTGTATTCAGAACTACCTAGCTAGGCTTGTCCTCAGTATTCTCATTCTGTCCCATTCTTGAAATGTCTTCATTGGCTGGCTGTTCAATCTCGCATCATTTTCAAACTCTGTACCATTGGCTATCAAATTATTTCTTCCGAGAACCTTCATATCTAGTTTCTATGCTTTCTTTAGCACCCAAGCCCAGAGATCTCCGTCCATCTAGTTTTCAGTTGTTGACCCTACTCTTTTGAATTCACTCCTTGAACGTGGTAAGTCGTCAAATAGATTAGTTTCTTTCCGTCACTATTTGAAAACTCACCTTTTTAGACTTGCTTATCCTCCCTAAATTTCCACACCATCTGATCATTTGTTAATGAATTTTGCGTTGCATCTGGACTATGGAACTGCCCGACCCCTGTTCTGAGCTCAATTATTTTCGAGGATATTGGCACAATAGAAGTTTGTAATTATTTTTTTAAACAATAGACCAAATAAAAATGGCTCCCTTTGGAAGGGCTCAACTTCCCAGAATGCCATCGGTGGATCGGCCTAGAAACGTGCTTAAACATCAAGACATCGGAAGAAAACCAACGTTAATTAGTTATGAACATATTTCCACTTACGAACGATTCATAAACGGTTGGCGATTGATGATTTCCGAAACCTCTGACATATGCACAGTCGGCGTCCGCGAGTCATCCACGAAAATCCCCAGCTTACAAAAGAGTTCCGTTCTGTTTGGGCTGTGGATCTCCGCATTTTCCATCGTCCCTAATACGTGTACAATCGATTTGTCGATAGTCCAGGAATCCAGATGCGCGGAGTAGACGAATATCTTATCGGGAACTACAGTCTGCCAGTTATCTGGATCAGGCGGGAACAATATCGCCGGCCCGTTCTCGTCACTGAACGCATTCGGGCTAAGGGCGGACGCATTTTCCAGCTGCTCTGGCAGTGATTCGGCTGTTGCCATGCTTAAAAAGACGAAAGGGTTCCTGGATATCAGGAAACTCATCGTCACAATTGAAAGCGAACTTAAAATTAACGCCGTACAGAAATGGTGGCTACTTTTGCTAACCATCTTCAACCACCACCAGCAGCAGCAGATTGCTATGTGAGTGTGGTGTGTCTAATTAGCGAAACAACAAAAATTCGATCGATTTGACCAATTCTCGTGTCGAACATTCACCTAACGTACAAACAAACCTGCAAACAACATCGAATGAGATTAGCGTTTTGTCGGCTTTTTAGTAGTTTGATTTATTAGTATTAGATATATGACCGATGGACTACTAGGGGAACAAATTAAATTATTACAACTAGGTCATTGTTTTACTTCTAATAAATCACGTGACCTAGACAAATTCGCTGTTTACATCCGGTTGTTGGAGTTGTTCTTGTTGATGTTCACGATGTTCGACCGGGTTTGATCCATATCATTTGATCAATGTATCAGTAATGTCATATAATAGTACGTGTGTACACTTACAGAATTTAACAATTGGTCAGTTGATGTTGGGAAACTCTCTCTCTCTCTCTCTCTCTCTCTCTCTCTCTCTCTCTCTCTCTCTCTCTCTATCTATCTATCTATCTATCTAGCTATCTATCTATATATATGATATATATATATATATATATTTTATATATATATATATATATATATATATATATATATATATATATCCTCTCTAAAGTTCATTATTAACAATGTTCCTCACTTGATATTGGCTATGTATATTAAACAATAAGGAGCATATGTATTTCACATTAACATCCTGTTTTACTTGGAAAATTAAAGGCCATTTCACTCTGCGCTGTAGCGAAAATGTACATATGTTATTATCTATATATATATATATATATATATATATATATATATATATATATATATATATATATATATATATATATATATATATATATATATATACTCTGACTGAATACCGGGGGGGGCATAAATATCCAAAAACCTAGGTCGTGGTAATGGGTTAATCGACTCTATTGGCAAAAATGCTTTTCTTTCTTGGCTGGGGGTTTCCTGTCGGCTTTTCGAACTGACGGGTGATATTGCCGTACCTTTTGTATGAAAAAATACTGCTAATGAAAAAGAAATGCTAAAATCGATCACTACTTCCGTGATATAGTAAGGATATATACAGGCTTCAAAGAGGTAGAAGATATCGAGAAAGAAGCTAAACTGGCTTGTATGTGTATTATTAAATGTTCAATGTCAGTAAAATTCATGCGAGAAATATCCCGACCCATTATTCCCTGACAATCCTCGTTTGTAGTGTTGTCTTTATTTGTTTGGTTGATTGTTTGTTTGAAAGCATCCTACACAATTATCATTAGCAGTGACATAACTCATATATGGTCGTGCCTAAAGCCCAAAGCGACGAGATTTTAGTATTCAAAGATCAATTATGAACATTGAATTATGGCGTGCATTGGCGTAGACGTGTATTGGTTAGTGCATTCGTGTGATTTGTTTATAATTAAAAAATCGATTAATTAGATCGATCTAATCAGTAGTTTATTCCGATCTACTTTACATACAATGATGGCTGTGCAAATTAAGTTCACAAACACACACACACATTGGGGCGCCTCCGTGGTCTAGTTTGAATCGCGTTGGACCACAAATCACTACCACCTGAGTTCGAATCTAGACATCGGCATATCTGAAGGGTGTTTCATCTTTGAATTCACTTCATTACCTTTGGAGGTGGCTCGGCCCATTCAGCCAACTTTGTCCACAAAACATCGGCCGTAAAACATTAATCATCATCACTCACACACACACACCCTCAGAGGGTCGAGATTAAGCAATTATAGCTAAAATAAATTGATAAATTTACAATTTATCTTGCCTTTATTTAAGATGAACTAAGAAGTTTAATCTCGCCATTAGTAACACGTTGGACATATGACCGAGTGGCGTCTACCAAAGAGAAACAAATCCCACAAATGTAGCCATTGGCTAGATTAGAACCCACAACCTGGAGATTTAAAGAGCAGTGCTCTAACAATTGTGCTATAGAAACATCCCCCCTTGCGTTTAGTAAAGGTTGTTGAGGAATGAAAAACACGCTTTGAAGCCATTAGATAGAGAAATGGTTGTAATAGTACTAATAGTAGTGGTAATAGTAGTAGTATTATTATCAGTAGTAGTAGTAGTAGTAATTCTGGTGGTTGTGGCGCTGTTATTTATCGTGGTGTTGGTAGTGGTAATGGTGGTAATGTTGGTGATACTAATGGTAGATGTTGTGGTTATATTCGTGGTGGTAGTGGTATAATTTGCTTTATCATGTATCCCATAAAACCGAAACAAATGGGAAAACGAACCACCATAATTGATGAAAGTGACAATCAACAACAAAAACTCAACACTGTCCTGCAGAAGTCACCTTTAAATTATGTATTGTAAATTAGAAGGTTTCCAAGTAAAGAATCTGACCATCAGAAAATGTATCATCACGTACAGCTACATCTCAATTATAAATGATTCAATAGGAATTTAGTGTTTATCACATCCAGTATAAATATTCCATTATCTGGCAGCACCAATATAGGAATACAGTGGACACACCAAAACAGACACCGTATTTCACAATAACAAAATGCTAACCAATACAGCATCCAAATCACCTGGCAAAAGCGATTTTACCCAATACATCAATAAATAGCACAGAAAACAAAACATATTGTATTTATATTTGCTAAAGATGTTGTTTCCACAAGTGTGCTATGACGTTTTCTTCTGTTATCTGAAAGCGCCGTTGAAGTTCAGTTCTATATTTGATCATTGTGTCATCTTGCGTCGTCCGGGAAATCTTGATCCCTTTATAGTGATGCAGCCCGCCAATTTCAATTGGCATAACACACGTCGACGAATTTTCTACACCACCGTATGCAAAGTGGATGGAGAGTGATCGTATACAAAATGTGTTAGCGATATATTTGCTTCTGGAAGAATACTTCGAAATTTCAGTGTTCCTGTCTCTCGCATCCATTGTTATAAGTGTGGTGTTATTTCGGCTTGAATGGCAAAGGTTAAACAACATCTGTCTGGCACCATAGGAATGCGAACAAAGTGAACAGTTCAGATGACGTATCATGTCAGACCATGTCCTGTCAGATGGAGAACGGGGTACGATCAGTTCATCAATATCAATGTAAACTATATACCTGGAATATTTCTGGAGTCTATAAAAACAATCATAGATCATTGTCATCTGTAGATCCATGTGAGTTAATGTAACAGTTTTGTTAATCGACAGTAGTTGTAGATGCCATGGAATTACTTCTAGTAAGCCAATCGACTTATAATAATTCACATAAGGATCTAAGTATTCAGGCAAACTTTTGTTGTGTATGATTATTTTCTCAGCGCCAAATATCACATTTGCTTCGATCCATTCGACAAACCAACGTGAGGGAATATTTCCAAACAGTGGCCTTTCCAAGCAAACGGTGAAGTTCAAATTGAGTCCTGTCTTGAAATTACTGTGCAGTTTCATGGCATTATTTGGTTCTTCCTTGTAATCGGTCACAATCTGAACAACGGAGTTGCTAAGATTATCCGATGCCATGTTGAAACGACAAACGTATTCCACATCACGGTATCTGAAATATGCCATAAAATATCCATAAAACAGAATTCGAGATAGATGACTGGACCAGTACCTGGAACATTGGGATAGGGGGAATTTCTATCAAACGATATATAAAAAGAACTCCATGGAACACAATGGATAAACCATCTTGTTCAAGAAGAACAGCTGACTTTGAAAACAAATATATACTTTCTCGGAGTTATATACGGTAGCCGATTAGCTGGAAAATGTGAAAGAGAAGAATTTTTAAGGCAAAAGATACAAAATAAATTATGTATTAACAAGATACACACATATCAGCCCATGTTTTAAGGAGATCGTTTACTTCTGTTATCTCTGATATATACACATTTGGTATCTGTGTGTCTTCTCGAAATGTCCATATTTTACAGAAGAGTCGTATTCGGTTAGGGTTGGTCAGCTCCGTGTGAAGTATCGTCCCTAACACGTGGATAATGGATTCCACGAAGTTCCACGAATCCAGATGCGCCGAGTAAACAAATATTTTATCAGGTACTACAGTCTGCCAATTATCGGGATCAACTGGCTCTGGATAGGAAAACGACGAAGTCTCCGTCTCGATAAACGGATCGGGATTTAACTTCTCGTTTAAATCAGATAAGTTCTTTGGAAGATTCCATCGTGTTGACAAATTATAAGCCATATTCCGTATATCAGTGGATGATGATAACAGTGACCTAGGGTCCATTATCACCACTAACCACGTGATCACAATTAATAATGCACACAAGAAAAGTACCATACAACGATTGTTTCTGTTCATAATCATCTTCGATTCCCAATCAAGCGTTGTTATACCTAAATTAACTGAAGTGAGGGTTCTCTCTCTCTCTCTCTTCTCTCTCTCTCTCTCTTCTCTCTCTCTCTCTCTCTCTCTCTCTCTCTCTCTCTCTCTTTCTGCGGTGAGTAAACTGAATTTGATATTTATTATGTGCATGTGAATCGATAGTAGATAAATATAAAAGTTGAACCTGATAATATACATGCCCATTCAATGCCCATTAGATTGTCATTTATTCCTTCGTAATCACTCTTGTTGTAGTTGAATCGAGGACTACCCGCCTTAAGTCGAATTGTTTCACAATCAAGGTACAATTCAGGCCAAGGTAGTCATTTAATGCTACATCGGCATGAATATATGCCTTCGCTCCACCCCCACCCAGAAACAAAAACCACTGGACAAAACCCCCATGCCAAATACTCCATGGATATTTACACATATCACATGAATTTTGGAATATAAGATGGAATTGCATCATGATTGTATTCAATCACATGAATTTTGGAATATAAGATGGAATTGTATCATGATTGTATTCATTCACAAAACTTTTGGAATATAAGATGGAATTGCATCATGATTGTATTCAAAGATATCATAAAATGTTATTTTATTATTATTTTGAATTAGAAAGATGATTGCAACTAACTAACTGGAACAATTTCTATGATGACATTTACAACTGCATACATTTTATTATGATTAGTGATTAAAGAAATATTATTAAAGAACGAAATTCGTTAATAATTTGCGTCTCTGTGGTCTAGCGTGTTGGACCACAGATCACCACCACCCGTGTTCGAATCTCAGCGTGGCCATATCCGAAGGTTGTTTCATCTTTGACTTCGCTTCATTGCCTTTTGGAGGTCGCTCGGCCCGTTTAGCCTACCTCGTGCGCAAAAGTGGCCGTAAAACCATCAATCGACTACTTGCAATTGAAATTGCGCTAGTTGGCTTTATAAGGCAACAATTTTGACTACATATCAAATTAGTCTTATATTCTAATACTACATGTACCGGTGGATAGTCGTTGATGTACAAACACGCTTGCGGTGGAGTATATTACACCCAAGAAGGTGCCAAGCCACTTTATGGGGTATTTGCGTACGTGAAGTCAAAGACTTTTAAGTCTGGTGATGTTTCCTACGAGTCTCAGATGCAATGTAATACCAAACTACGAGTTGTTGTTGCTGGACGTTGGAACGAGTACATCCAAGCTACTGATATAATCGGCGACCAAAACCCTTGAAGATCCTCGGCCCGTGAAGCGTCGTGCTACGGAAACCGAGGAGGCACCCCACAAAGGCATCACGTGATATTAGTGGATATTCTGCTGTCAAACTCGCAGTCATCCACAACATCAACATGACAAGTACAAGACTATCAGTGAGTGCCTAATGATTGTTGTTGGCGACTATGCAAATCGCCCCATCCTTCATTTCTTGAAGGGTATTACCCATAATATCCGTGTGTAGGCTGGATATTATATATTGTTATCAGTGAAATTGTTGACTAAATAATTTTGTTTTAATACCTTTTATTTTTTCATCTACCTGGACCCATCCCCCGAATAAAACCTTATAGATTTTAAATCTCATTTCCCAATTTTGTATTTTTTTATGGGGGTATATGTCCTGGTAGTTTTTGCCACGAGGTGGATTTTAAGAGGCTTTTGTCCCCGGGTAATTGTGGGGATATTAGTCCGCGCATATATGTCCTTCGTGATATTCTAGTTGATATTCACAGTATAAGATCAAACAGGTGAGGATTTTGCCCATGTCTGTATCTGGTAAGCTGATACTAGCATGTGTATTACAGCTTCTATAGTCTCATGGGTTAGAACATAGGAATTCCTTACTCATGACAATGCGCTACGGGACGTCCAAGGGTAGAAGTCCTGCCGAGGGAGTATAGTAGTAGGAATTTTCCATCCAGCCAGGCAACTGGCAATGTTTTCTCCGCCGAATATGCCATATATTGTAAATTGTAAAATAAATTGAATTAGTCCTATTGGTGAAGCAGTAAATTACAGACCATATGCGTCTCCCTCATTTGAGGTAGCTAAGTCACGTAAAATAATCGCCATTTCGACCATTTATATTATTATTATTACTTTTATTATTATTATAATGCTTTTCTCTGTAGTATCAGATTCCTAATCAATTTGTGGATGATTAAAATCACCAATGGTTATCACATCTGCTCCAGATGGGCTCCAACCATATGCTCTCTCCGTTATCAATACCAATGTGGGGTTTTTCCCATCAAATTGGAGCTGGTCATCAGATAGTTTGCTACACAAATGGATACCCCTCGGCCTATATCTATATTTTAAATTGCTTCCAATACATCATATTTATGTTTTATCTCAATTATAATGGCTTTATAAGGTTTCATATCATTCACAAACAGAATGAGTTCCCACATTTTGTTTGTGAGTGTGTCAGCATTTGCGTAGATGATATTGATAGGTTTTGTGCTACTTAATGTAGTTGATATGTTGGAACTGTCTAGTCACTGATCATTTTCTTTGTTTTCATCATCTTTGGTGGTACTTTGTCCAGACTTGGATTTATTTGCGGCCGTTCTAGTAATTCTAGTTATTATCTTCGCACGATCGACTTTACATAGCCCCTATTCAGATAGAATGCTGCTCTAAGGTTTACAATATTCTCAACTCACAAGGGAGCGTACAACTGCCATTATAGGCGCAAAGGGTTACTCAAACGCATAGCCATCGAGTCCTGTCGGGTTCTCATTTTGTATGGATGAGTGAACCAGTTGCCATATAACGGCATTGCAGTTTACGGAGCCTCAAACCCGCGACGGTTCGGCAACGAGTCCATCTGCCTAACTACCTGCGCTAACATATCTCACCTGCATCTCTACTTTCTTTTAACTCCTTTCTAAATGTCCTCTCTTTGTTCTTGTTCTGTTGACGTCAAATCTGGATGTGTGTGTGAGTGTGTGTGTGTGTGTGTGTGTGTGTGTGTGTGTGTATGTGTGTGTGTGTGTGTGTGTGTGTGTGTGTGTGTGTGTGTGTGTGTGTGTGTGTGTGTGTGTGTGTGTGTGTGTGTGTGTGTGTGTGTGTGTGTGTGTGTGTGTGTGTGTGTGTGTTTTCCCAGTCGTCTATGTCCCAGAGCATTTTCCCTGCAACCCAACTAGCTCGACGTCTATCGGGATACTCCAACGTTGCTAGAATGGGTCGAGGTTCGTTTTGTTGGTTCTGGCCTCTGCCTCATAGTCTAATCCGGTTAATTACTTTAGCTCCACTAACACTTTGTTCTATCAGCTCATCTATTCCTTTTATCTCATCCATATTTCTATCCTGTAGATTTTCGCGCAGATCGTTTATCATAATAATTCCCTTTCTTCTTTCTCCGTCAAAATATTTATCCACTATCTTTACTGTTTGTCTTTCTGTAGATAGGATTCTCGTTTCATCGTGCGAGTTCTTACCTGCCCCAGATGATTGTCTTGTATTTCCTACTACTATGTCTGCATCAGATTTCATAACTGCGGTGTGTTGTACTATCAGTTCTTACAGTTTACCTTCGAACCTGCTCATCTCGTGCTTTCCAAGCGAGTAACCCTACCCGCTGACTCTGTAATGGTCTCTTGTTCTGGGTATTCCATTGAATTTAGTAAGTTACGGAAGAGCCTTAACTCTACTTCATGGGTTGTGTGAAACCAATGTGATGATGATGATGATGATGATTGATTATTTACGGCCACTTTTGTGCACAAGGTAGGCTAAATGGGCCGAGCAACCTCCAAAGATAATGAGGTGAAGTCAAAGACGAAACAATCTTCAGATTTGCCCACGCCAAGAGTTGAACACTTGAATCAAGCTCAGTTTGTATTTTAACTTCTTTTTCGCTTTCTAGTTAACCTTTTTTGCTTATTATTTTCCTCGCGCCATTGTTGACAATGTTGTTGCCGTCTGCGGGTTCTTCATAAAGTGCATCCGGTTTCGAGCCAGTTCTGATGTCGCGCTCATTCTTACTAGTTTCTCTGCTTCGGTATTTTCCATGTTGCGTGCAAAATCAATTTGTCTATTAATATATTCTTGCCTGTAATTTCCGTTCTAACAGATGTTTCGTTTCATATATGTTCAGTCTGTGGTCTAATGAATTGATTTTCCCAATATACATATAACTGCTACAACAACTAATAATAATACCCCAAATATGGTGATTGTGCGTTTAGTGTTGCAGCCCCCAATTTGTGGAATAAGTTGCCGGCAATTTGATTGTCGTCTCAAAAAGTCTCTTCTAAAAACACACCTATTTAAGGTCGTTCACAGATAAATAATTATTATCTTTTAAATCATTACAGGGTTTTTACAGACATTATTTGTTGTATTATTAAATTACATATTATTTGTACAGCGCCTTTGAATGGCTCCTGCTAGTAAGGGCGCTTTATTAAATATACATTATTATTATAATAATAATAATAATAATAATAATAATAATAATAATAATTACAAAACATCTATTGTGCCAATATTCTCGCCAATATCCAAGTGCAATGGTTAGGAAAACAGCTCCATGTTTGGGTATCATTCTAGTGCACTAGTCTATCTTGTTTTGTGTGATTAATAATAAACTAGTATTATAAGTTTGGCAGAACGGTTCACCATTCATGGACTAGCGATAACGTTTCTTATCATGTAGAAAGTGTTCAGTCATAACGTTTACACATCCTAGAAATCACCTCTGTGACCTAACTCATAGCGTATCAGTTATCTATCACCGGCTTTCAAATCCTGGTTCAAACAATATCTGAATGATTCGTTTATTAAAAATAAAGAGGGATGTCAAAGACCCCCTGAGGACGTTAAACACTCTGGCAGTGACCACCCTCAGGGTATTTCGGCTCCATATTTCCGTACTGCTCCCCTGTGAGTGGTGGAGGAGGACGTTTCTCAACCACTCCAACATAGAGGCTGTGCTGAATGAGCGACAGCCTGGGGGATTATCCCCGAAAAACAAATCAATCAAACGTAGTCAGGGTCATCTAGCGATTTTAAATGATCCGGAGAGCAGTTTTATGTAAGGTACCTACAGAACGCGGAAGCATATACAAAAGGACGATTCGACACCAGATATTGCAGTAAGCAACACGTGGGTGTAGTTCACTAGTAGGTTAACACAATACAAGATAACTAATTTCCTATCACTGTTTATATTCTGCAGTTATTTGCTGTGGTTCAAAAGAAACCTATACATCTCACCATAACATCGATTTAGAAAGAGTTCCGGGATGATGATGATGATGATGATGATGATGATGATGATGATGTGTAAATTGGTGACACCTCGGTTTACTATAAATTTAATTTTCGGATGAGAAAAATCTTGCCAGTTGTTTGGTTGGATGAAAAACTCCCCCTACTATAATGTCATGGCCGGGATTCCCACCTCCGGCCTCCCATACATAGGTACGGAAGTTCAACGCTCTTACCCATTAGTCCTTAGAGGGGTCTGATCTGTCCTCATTGTTCTTGTTGGTGTGTGTAAGGGTCTTTCTGGAGAAGTGGGGTGATGATGTCTGGTAAGAATGTTGATTTTCTTATGATCAATCCTGCTAGGTGATGGTTTGGAAGTTTGTGGTCTTCCGGGCGGAGATGACCTTTTTAGGATTATTCGGTGCTTCGGGTAGGCTTGGGCAGTTGAGCAGATAATGTACCGGGTCGTACACTTGTTGACAGTGCCGGCGTAGTGTTGGGTGACGGGCCGGTGAGGTTTCTTGTGTAAGTCCAGAAACGTAGTCTTCTCAGTTGGATGTCGGCCAATCTGTTGTTGAGGATATTATGTCCAACTACAGTGGTCTTCTGGTACCAATCCTTTGATGCTGAAGTATAAATCGATTGAAGTCGACTACAGATGAATCCATCAACAAGATAGTTGAATGTCCCTGGGGTATGTTCGGCATATTCGATGACGTCTAGGCTCGTGGCTTCGTTAGCTAGTTGGTCGGCTCGGTCGTTGCCCTCAAGATTAATATGGCTTGGAACCCGGTGGAGTATTACTTGGATTCCACGCTGCCTGAAGGTTGATGCCACGGTGTAGATTTCTACTACGTTTCCCAGTGTTTCCCCAGCTATTTAACGAGCGGAGAGGCCAGCCTCGGTGTTTCTCTACACCGCCTCGCCAAAATCGTCACTATTTCGGCGATATATTATTTTTTATTTCGCAACGTTTCATCGTCACCCAGCAGTATAAAATGAAGCCACAAAATCACTTACATTTATTTTTGCAACGTGGCACATTTTACAACGACGAATTTTAGTCTTCTAAAGTTCCTTACAGCTACTTATGAATTGGACGACATGAATTACATCACGTATCGGCTGTCCAATCACATACTTGTGGCCACTAAAGCCCCCCAGTTTTTTCACCAATAGTGACACCTCGCGGAGTTTTGACATACATGTAACGGTGAGAAAAAAGATATTAAAACACTGTGCCATCACCTCGCCTCAGACAGCTTCTATTGCACTAACCGAATCAATGAGAACTGCAGAAGTGAAGCGATTTTCTCCATCACGAAAAGGGTTTCGAATTATTTGTTGGAAACATCAAATGGTTGCGAAGATAAATAGTTTCTTCAAACTTACATTTAAAGATTGCATCAGAATGACTGGAACAAATTATATTATTGATATTTGAATAATAATCAGATGAGGCACCGACTCCAGAAGGACCACTTTGCAGCCTGCATCCGCATATCGGGGTTCAGCCCAGCACCAAGGGAACTCAAGTTTGGTGACCTTATTCGCAAGTTCTACCAAAGGATCCCAAACCTGAAATCAGATGGAGTAAAGAGAATCAAGATTTCTGACTTGTAGTGTTCCATAAAAGTGTTTTATTCTAATTTTAATTTATTTCTTCCCTGTATAATATTCAAGCAGAAAGGCTAAAACTTCCTTAAGAATAAGCCATTTTTATGTAATATTAAAAATAATTTCGGGGACCATGCCCCTCCACGCTAGGTTTGCGCCTTTTTACCCAGGGGAAACACCATATACTCATCAATGTTTCTTGACAACATGCCGACACCATGTTATTCACTGGGTGTGTACGTTTTAGTGAGCTTTACATCTTTATACTTCGAACGAGTAACAGCTAAACACGAAATTGTCCGCAAGTTAAACCTATAGTAACTGGAAGCTGTTAGCGTGGCAGACAGCCTGTTTGGCTAATTTTAGCAATTATGTAGGAATTATAATCAAAGGAACTATTTGATAGCGGCATCAGCGTCAGGTATTTATTTATGTAGTCGTACTTTCGTTATGGATGATTAAACAGTTACGTGTTGTTACAAAAACCGGATACACGTGGTCAATCGAACACGCCTGCGACCTTGGAGGCCTGTGACCTTTACAATGTTTCTGGGCTACTCATCAGCCTGTGGGAAAAAGCTTTTCGTACTCGAGAAATATGTCACGCCAACAGGGAAGTGGCTACATGCAGGCTGCACACAAGAGCGGAAGCACGTGCAAACAATACGATTCGACACCACAGCTCGCACTAAAAAAATCCATGCGTTTGGTCCAATAGTTAGTTCATACACAAAATAACTGCTTTGACACCACAGTTTATATTCGACAGTAATTTTCTGTAGCTTTTAAAAAAAACCTATAGTACACCGAACATTTTGATATCCCAAATGCTGACCTCAGCTTTATTCTGGGTTCAAATAATCAAATAAATCCTACCTATATGAACCGTATCCCTCGGCGCGTTAACCCGGCGTGCATTGGCGTAGACGCATATCGATTAGTGCCTTCGTGTGATTTGTTTATAATTGAAAAATCGATTATTTAGATCGATATGAACGTAATTAGCAGCTTATTCCCATCTAGTTTACATACAATGATGGCTGTGCAAATTAAGTTCTGTTTAGGAGGTACTCGATTCTTTTATTACACAGGCAAAAATATACACACACACATATATTGACAGATATACACACACACACATACACATTGGGGCGCCTCCGTGGTGTAGTTTGAATCGAGTTGGACCACAAATCACTACTACCTGAGTTCGAATCTAGACGTCGGCATATCTGAAGGTTGTTTCATCTTCGAATTTAGCCTACTATGTGCACAAAAGTGGCCGTAAAACATTAATCATCATCACTCACACACACACCCTCAGAGGGTCGAGATTAAGCAATTATAGCTAAAATAAATTGATAAATTTACAATTTATCTTGCCTTTATTTAAGATGAACTAAGAAGTTTAGTCTCAGCATTAGAAACACATTGGACATATGACCTGAGTGGCGTCTACCAAAGAGAAACAAATCCCACAAATGTAGGCATTGGCTAGATTAGAACCCACAACCTGGAGGTTTGAAGAGCAGTGCTCTAACAATTATGCAATAGAAATGTCCCCTCTTGCGTTTAGTAAAGGTTGTTGAGGAATGAACAACACGCTTTGAAGGCATTAGATAGAGAAATGGTTGTAATAGTACTAATAGTAGTAGTAGTAATTCTGGTGGTTGTGGTGCTGTTATTTATCGTGGCGTTGGTAGTGGTAATGGTGGTGATGTTGGTGATACTAATGGTAGATGTTGTGGTTATATTCGTGGTGGTAATGGTATAATTTGCTTTATCATGTATCCCATTAAACCGAACCAAATGGGAAAACGAGCCACCATAATTGATGAAAGTGACAACCAACAACAAAAACTCAACACTGTCCTGCAGAAGTCACCTTTAAAGTATGTATCGTAAATTAGAAGGTTCCCAAGTAAAGAATCTGACCATCAGAAAATGTATCATCACGTACAGCTACATCTAAATTATAAATGATTCAATAGGAATTTAGACTTTATCACATCCAGTATAAATGTTCCATTATCTGGCAGCACCAAAATAGGAATACAGTGGACACACCAAAGCAGACACAGTATTTCACAATAACAAGATGCTAACCAATACAGCACCCAAGTCACCTGGCAAAAGCGGTTCTACCCAATACATCAATGAATAGCACAGAAGAAAAAAATATATTGTATTTATGTTTGCTAAAGATGTTGTTTCCACAAGTGTGCTATGACGTTTTCTTCTGTTATCTGAAAGCGCCGTTGAAGTTCAGTTCTATATTTGATCATTGTGTCATCTTGCGTCGTCCGGGAAATCTGGATCCGTTTATAGTGATGCAGCCCGCCGATTTCAATTGGCATAACACACGTCGTCGAATTTTCTACACCACCGTATGCAAGGTGGACGGAGAGTGATCGTATAAAAAATGTGTTAGCGATATATTTGCTTCTGGAATGATACTTCGAAATTTCAGTGTTCCTGTCTCTCGCATCCATTGTTATGAGTGTGGTGTTATTTCGGCTTGAATGGTTCGGGTTAAACAACATCTGTCTGGCACCATAGGAATGCGAACAAAGTGAACAGTTCAGATGACGTATCATGTCAGACCATGTCCTGTCAGATGGAGAACGGGGTACGATCAGTTCATCAATATCAATGTAAACTATATACCTGGAATATTTCTGGAGTCTATAAAAACAATCATAGATCATTGTCATCTGTAGATCCATGTGAGTTAATTTATCAATTCTGTTAGTCGACACTAGTTGTAGATGCCATGGAATTACTTCTAGTAAGCCAATCGACTTATAATAATTCACATAAGGATCTAAGTATTCAGGCAAACTTTTGTTGTGTATGATTATTTTCTCAGCGCCAAATATCGCATTTGCTTCGATCCATTCGACAAACCAACGTGAGGGAATATTTCCAAACAGTGGCCTTTCCAAGCAAACGGTGAAGTTCAAATGGAGTCCTGTCTTGAAATTACTGTGCAGTTTCATGGCATTATTTGGTTCTTCCTTGTAATCGGTCACAATCTGAACAACGGAGTTGCTAAGATTATCCGATGCCATGTTGAAACGACAAACGTATTCCACGTCACGGTATCTGAAATATGCCATAAAATATCCATAAAACAGAATTCGAGATAGATGACAGGACCAGATGGGTGGATTTCTATCAAACGAAATTTAAAAAGAACTCCATGGAACACAATGGATAAACCATCTTGTTCAAGAAGAACAGCTGGTTTTGAAAACAAATATATACTTTCTCGGAGTTATATACGGTAGCCGATTAGCTGGAAAATGTGAAAGAGAAGAATTTTCAAGGAAAAGATACAAAATAAATTATGTATTAACAAGATACATACATGTCTGCCCATGCTTTAACTATTAATGACTATTTATGTTAGGTACCTACAGAACGCGGAAGCATATACAAAAGGACGATTCGACACCAGATGTTGCAGTAAGCAACACGTACGTGTAGTTCACTGG
>JAODUP010001227.1:0-86592 GCA_025642065.1 Paralvinella palmiformis
TGATCGTTATAAGACCCCCGGTGTGTTATTCTCGCACATCGAAAATTATCTGTATGTTATGAGGCCCTCGTGGAAACTGATATATCCTACATATTCAATGCGTTATCTTCGCTATTAGTATATTCTGTATTGTTTATTTAGCCGAACTGCTTGTGCACAGCAGATTCTGGCATGTATGCGTCGCAAAATTACCATAAACTCTCCCATCACCATAGCAGTCGAATTGACTTCACTTCAAGAGTCTATTGTTATACCTGTTGCCGACACGTGACCCAGAGGAAGCCGTTATTCCCTGAAACACATGGTTGGGCTGTGGTCAAAGAGTTTGATATTCCACACATCCACGACCCGGGATTAACATGATTTATATATTAGCGTAGTTTGTCGATGGGGAATACTTGTTAGAAAGCATAGTGTAGTAGTGGGATGATTTCTACTGAATTGCTAGCTGTGATTTTATGAATCCGGGACATTTAGCCAACGGACACTTAGCCAACGGACATTTAGCCAATATTTGCAGGGGGGACATTTAGCCAACATTCAAACTTTTCATCTTATAACTACATGTATATTGTTATATTTTTGAGTTTGTGTATGCTCTGTTAATATTATGTTCTGTTTATGGGTGTTGCAAATATAGGCCTATCTTTAGATAAGATGTTAGCAACATAATAATTATTGCTGCTTTTGTACAATTTGTATATTTATATTAATGTATACTGTTTTCTTCGGTATTATGCATAAATATAAATAATGATACCGTTTCTATACATGGATTTCCCTATTGCAAAACATTTAAATTGTGTCACTGGTTCAACGAACCAGAAATTAACCCTGATTAAATACTTCAGTCATGCTTGAGGTCATGTGACTTTGTTGTTGTTGATAGTGGTTGATGTTTGCTAGATGATTTGAGCCTGCTTGGAATCGCTATATTGAGAACTTCATATTTCTCCTGGTAACTCACACGAAATGCTGGAATTCGTCACTACAAGAGTATACGGTTCAAGAAATGTATATTAGGCTCTGAACTGACTCTGAGCGTCTGTGAAGAGAGTCGAAGATTACATTTGATTGTACACACTATTATCCATATGTATTATATTATATGTATTTTATTTTCACTTTTCTTATTAGAACGCTAAACACGTCTTATAGTGTATATTTTGTTACAAGTCCTCGAAATTGGACTAATTGAAATAATACGTTAAAAAGTTTACCATGCTTTAAAGAAGACACCCTTGACCCCCCCTCAATGGTTGTATTACCCCAACTATTATTCTTTTCCACATCACTCTAAAACGTGGGACACGTTTTTCAATATTCCGGGAGTACTTGTTGTGGAGTGGTCAAGAGGTATTGACTTTATATTAATTATGGTAATAATGAATCAATTATGATATGTAATTGCTTATGATATAAGCTATATATATATATATATATATATATATATTGTGTGTGTGTGTGTGTGTGTGTGTACATGATACTATATAGATAGTAGTTATCACATATACCGTGGGCATATCTGTAGGTTGTTTCGTCTTTGACCTCGCCTCATTACCTTTGGAGGTCGCTCGGCCCATTTAGCCTACCTTGTGCACAAAAGTGGCCGTAAAACATCAGTCATCATCAGTCATCATCATCAATAGAAAAAGCTGAAATTTGGACTGATTAGCCATGTTGTTGGCACGAAAATCTTCAGCTTATTCCTGAATAAGTAATGTAAGAATGTAACAACAGGATATTGTTTTCAAAATAATATTAGAGGTATTTGAGTGAATTTATAATGTGTAAATCTGTTTTAGAGAGTAACTGAAACACACACACACTGTGAATAAGTGAGGGTCATTTCCGAGCTGGATACACAAAATTGTCAAATTGATTGTATTAGTATAACGGGAATTATGTGGAGAGGAGACGCCTAATTCAATTGTCCATTATTGGTTAGACCTTGATATTTGTATCTGCTCCACAAAAGAGAGACTAATGATTGAACATTACCAAACATAATGCCACAAGAAGACCAGTTGTGTATCACTATAACAGTGAATCTAAAAACGTATGATCTTTCACGGATAATCACTTTAACATTTCGATATTATTTCGTGTTGGTTATCAGATTTGGTGTCTTATATTTTGTATTGAAATGTGGCTCTTGACTTAGTTGAGTAGTTAAAAAGTTACGTGTGTAGTGGTGATAGCTATTGTAATGATGAAAGAGATGATAAAGTTAGTCAATTACTGAATGTCAATTGTCTTTGTTGTGATGTCGATGAGATGTCTGAACTAATAATACCGGGACATTATCACAAGTATACCACAATCCATTTAAATATACATAGCCTTCCAAGCAAATACGACCAAGACAACTAATTGCCAATTTAGAAGACATTAGTCTTGTTATTCGTTTTATCATGTTATGTGAGACCTTTTTATCAGAGGTTAATATGAATATGTTTCCTCTCCCAGGGTATCAGTTTGTCTGTAATAACCACAAAGTTGTCCGAGGAGGGGGAGTTGCTCTTTTTTGTATTAGGGTTAAATTCCAGTTTTCAGTACATAATGATCTGAATATTAGTTATAATCACGAGTTTGAGAGTATTTTCGCTGAGATAAATCACAACGTACATAAACTAATACTTGGTGAAATATACAGGGTTCCAGGTATCAACAAACAGATATTTTAGATATCCAGCAATATGACTCAATTCTTCAAAATCTGTCTGACTTCAATGGTGACGTTATGATCTACTTGATGACATTATTTATTCTGGATTTCTCCCAAAAGTAACGTCACCAACACATATTACTCTAGCCCTGGCGATGTCATTCTCTGGATCAGGCTGTATGGCTTCAAGAAATATGACTAAATATTTTAAAGAATCAATTAAAACACTATAAATATAGTATCATCACTGCTTCAAATAGGTTCAAATAAATACTTTAAAATAAGTAGAATGTTTTCTTAAGCCCTGGATAACTTTGTAACAAATACAACTTTAGTAAAGCATTAATCTCTCAAAACACTATTTTGGTTTGTCAATGCGGTCGATAAAGTCTTAGCTGTAATGAACCACACAAAGTCTTTTTTGTATTGGTTATTGTAGATTGTTTCTATTTATATTCTGAATTTGTTTATTGATAAATCAATTTGACCTTTTACTTAATTTTAAACATTTGGGCTGAGTGTAAATTCTATTATTACTGTTATCTCATCGGGGGTATTAGAATTATAACTAGATGTTATTATATGTAGCAATATATATTATTTTTTTCAATAATAGCTGCATTATATCATATATATATATATATATATATATATATATATGTATATATATATATATATATATATATATATATATATATACCTTCTTTTCTATTTAGGTTCTGGTCATTTGGTCACAATTCTGTAAGATTTATAAACATCGCAAAAACCTGAGCCCACGCCTTCATTATATGTAATATAACACACACACACACACACACGCAAACACACACGCAAACACACACACATACACACACACATAGGAACCGAAATGTTCCGTAAGTCACCCACTTATTTGAGGTGATTACATCTATTCACCTCAACTCAGCTGTTACTGGCCTAATATTTGCTTATTACGAATAGTTTTCGTAGAATTGTTAATAAAATGTTTGTTTTTTATTTTCAGATGGGAAACATTTCTAGGATCATAATGGAATACAAACTCTACATCTGGATCTCGTTGTTCACAACGTAAGAGGTGTGTCCTCAGACCAGCTAGTAATAACCACCACCGAATGATGAAGTAAAAACGTCAGATACTCATCAAAGAAATTATTTGTATGTAAACTTGTCAACATGTCACCAACTATTCTCTTTTATAAATTGATACGGTGTCTTCATCATTTATCTTTGGTGAAGATGCAACAAGATGGCAAAGTGAGTAAAGCCTTTACTCTAAAATTTGGTCACCTAAATGACTCCATAAAACCAGCCAATTCGACTGCGAGAATGCGCTATAATGTGGATCAAATGAATAGAGCCTGCGTAAGTGGAATGACAAGGATTCTCATATACCACTATGAGTCGTCTGTAGCAGACTTTTTAAGTAAAATTTATTTTCTTAGAATGGATCCGTTCCAATTTCAATATTTTATAAAGAAGACGCTGGAAGAGGATTTGAAGAGGTATGGGGAAAAGTTAAATAATAATACCATCCGGAAATTTAAGAATGTGTTGATGAAAGGACACCCGAACAAGAAGGAATTACAAACATCTTCGTTTAGGACTCAACGAAGGGGCACCTTCCAGGAAAGTAGACCTATAAAAGTTCATAATAGGGAGGAGGTTAAAGCTGTTCACTATCGGATAACCGCTGCCTTGACCTACTTCTAGAAACCTCAGCATATCGGATTACCGCCGCGCTCTTAGACTTCGCTTTGTTTGGAAAGGTAAATAGGTTATAGGTTACTATCGCTTACTCTATCTTTCGTGGCTTGTGTGTGTACACACCAGCCCGCTCAAACAGTCTTTTATCAAAACTAATTTCGATTATATTTATATTATCAACACTAAGTGCTATTATATATTTCATCGTCGCATACGCACACTCCACCATTCTTAAACACACGCAACACAGACCAACATATAAATCCTAAATATATGTAACATTCCACAAAATACTCATACGGATACACCAGTCATTAACACACTCTTAAATATATTTAATATTCCGTAAAATACACGTCTACCTTTACCTGTCAATTGTTTTATATAACTCTCCCTATTCCCCCATAACCTCAATAAACACACACTAATTATAAAACCAATTATAGCTACATTTTCACACCTATAAACAAACACGAATCACTTCCAATCACAACGGAAACAAACAACACCTGGCACACCATATCAACAAAAAAGAAATGCTCTCAACAAGAAAGACCGCCCCAAGCCCCTCACCGAAGAAGGGCACCACTGCGGAGACAATGCAGACGCCTCCACAGAACCAGGTCATGCAGGTGATCCTGCTAGAGATCGTGTTGGTAAACGCTGATCGAGGTGGCCGTAGACGGACTCAGGCCAGCACTACCCATATCATCGATAATCAGGGATGGGAAGAGTGCTGCGGACGACCTGCTCGGCAACAAGCCAGCGACTGTCTGGCATGAAGGAGCTGGCAGGAAAGCTGGTAGAATTCCGGCCAATAAACATAACTATCGGCCCACAGAAATACGTTATCTCGGATGTGTCTCAGGACATCCCCTAGAGTTCATAGCAAATACATTCGGGGTGACAGAGGTAACCAGACTCCTCAAGTGGGACACTCCCACCAAATCGGTTTCGTTCATGACGGAAAATAAACAGGAGGACTCCTTGAGGAACTCTCTGTGTGGAATGCTGCCCGTGAGACCTTTCGTCAGGGACCCTCCACGTTGCTTCCGGTGCCATAGGTGGAATCACTGCAAGACCACTGTGGAAAGCAGCGTCCGGAGCATTTTGTGTGCTGCGAGAAGGCCGGAACACCGCGTTGCATAAACTGCGGCGGAAGCCACATGGCAGCATACAAGGGGGTGTCCGGCCAGGAAGGAGATCGTCCAGAATTTACAAAAGAGGCTGGGAGTTCAGCCCCACCAAAGACCCTCCAGGCAACAGTTACAGCCCCGGCTCCGTGGGCATTAAAAACAAAACCACCCCCACAAACAACTACACACTGACCTCCCCAAATAGCACCGGCACTACTATCGGGGACAGACTTCCCCACATTACAAAAAATACAGCAACAGACAACACCAATACAAACTCGCCCAAGACGTCATCGCTCCTTCTTAACACCAGAAGCAAGGAGATGGACCAAAGAAGTCAGTAAACTGACAAACGTTTTTAAAGCTCGCCCGACATCTTAAAATAGGGCAGAACTAACAACAGCTCAACGAGAAACGAGACGACACGACAACTTCACACAATTAAAAAGGACCAATTTGACAGTTGGTGCAAACAACTCGGGGACATGGGCTCGGCGCAAATTTGGCGCGAGATAAAAATAAATCCGTGGTAAATCTTCCCAACCTAAAGAAATCAACCCCAAAGAAGAAGCAAACAAATTAGTACACCACTTCGCCACTAGAGCTGACCACCAAACCTTACCCGAAGAGGTCAAATCAGGAACGACAACAACCAGATAGACTGCACTATACATATCTAGCAAAAAGTGATCACGCAGACACAGACCACACGAACTGGAAACAGTTTTATCAACACCAAAAAAAATCCGCGCCTGGAGTGTCTTTTACTCTAAATCTCACCCCCCCTTCTTTCAAAGCCAGACTTCTAAACTTCTTTAGCCAATCCTGGAGAGAAGGACGAATTCCCAGACTCTGGAAAACCAATAGTTGTCCCTATCCCTAAATCTGGTGGCAGAGGCCACAGACCTATATCTCTCCTCCCTACAATACTAAAAATCATGGAGAGACTAATTCTCACCAGACTAATATTTAAACTGCCCAGACCCAAAAAATCGTTTCGGGTTTACAAAAGGCAGATTAACTGTCGACCCTATTCTACATTTAGTAAACTTGATCACCAACAGAAGAAGAAAACTGCGATCCGGCACAGTCTACACTGCCTTTCTGGATCTAGACAAAGCCTTTGAAAGGGCTAACCACATCGTCATCCTAAACGCATTAATCTCCCTGGGGATCAAGGGAAAAATAATATCAATAGATAAATTAAAGCTACATTTCAATGGGTTAAATCTGATTGACACCCACTTAGTACAGGCTCCCCACGGGGCTCCGCTCTCTCACCTACACTATTTAACGCCCTAATTACAGTACTAATCTCCATATCATTACCCCTAATGTGTCGACATCCTGGCTTACGCCGACGACATAGCCATTATTTCACACGGCTCAAGGCCGGCCAAAAAACTACAAACCGCCCTCAACACAACAGCATCTAAAGCCAATGACCTAGGTCTATACTTATCTCCCACCAAAACTCAAATAATTGCCTTCAACACCAATTCAACACCACTCCAACGACCTACAGCGGATGTCCCTCGAGGATGGAACAGGTGACATCGGCGCAATTCCGACGGCGTTACACCCAGGCCCAAAGCATCGCCGATAGCGACGACCCCAGCCAACTTCAACCCATGGAACAGGACAGCACAGCCAACCAGAGCCACACCTCCAGCGACCTTACCCGCCGCCAGTCACCCATGGACCAAGACCGTCTGTCAGGATTACAACCTGACAACAGACTTCCCGGAACTCCCTTCGGTGACACAGGCTGTGGCGGTTATCATGGCGCATTTGAGCTCATAAAGATACTCCCGGACGACCTAAGAGTTTCAAGATTCCTGATAAACACGCCACATGTAATGTGTGTCAGAGTCGTTATAGCCCAGCCCACTACATTATAGATTGCCCCGGACTACCGAATATTAAACAAAAACTACTCCCGGTCCAACATTCCCTTCCCGCAATAGACAATGCTAATTACCTCATAAGACCATCGTCCATCATTCCCGAGACCATTTATCCCCTCCTTAAGAGACAACCATATATTCTGCAACAAATCCTGCATGAAAATAATAAATTCCCTATAAGAGGCCGTGCCCTACAGCGACGGCCTGGGATATGAATTCCCCTTGACATAAAACGAAACGAACGTTACACATTCTATGCAACCTGATGAAGACTTGAATAGGTCGAAACCAGTCGTTGCTATTGGGTTGACTCGTGTTGTATCGCTGCTATTAGTATTCATCTGAATTTATTCTGATTTGTGCTTATAATATTCATATATTATTCATACTGTGTACTAATATTTTAGTTTTCCAATTTAGGCTTAATCTTTCTTGGCCATAGTTCGGCACAAATCACGTTTTTTGTTGGGAGGCATAAAATACCAACAAAATGGCAAGCTGTTACGGGCCTAATATTTGCTTATTACGAATAGTTTTCGTAGAATTGTTAATAAAATGTTTGGTTTTTATTTTCAGATGGGAAACATTTCTAGGATCATAATGGAATACAAACTCTACATCTGGATCTCGTTGTTCACAACGTAAGAGGTGTGTCCTCAGACCAGCTAGTAATAATCACCACCGAATGATGAACTAAACACGTCTGAGAGTCGGCAGTGAAATTCTTTGTATGTAAACTTGTTGATCTATCTGACGGTTAATTATGCCCATCTATCTGTTGGTGTGTATGTGTGTGTATGTGCGTGCTTGCATTCGTGTGTGAGGGGAACCCCAACGCAATCCAACCTCTTATTAACCAGTTAGCAATTTGTTCTGGCTTGAGTAAATTTAACCCTTTTCCAGGAAAGTTTTTTACTTAGTCCTGACAAATTTTGGTTTCTCTGACCGGCTTTTCAAGAGCTAAAAGAAGCTGATTAATGATGCTTCGTTTTTCCAATCCTCTAAATCCTTCTTGACTGTTTGCTTGAGTCGAGATACATGTGAATGTATGTTTAATGTTTGTCCTTGCATGAATGTATGTATGGTTGTTTGTATGAATGTGAACATATGTGGTATTATCCATCATGGGGTGTATTTTACAATTTAACTTTTAGGTTCTAAGAGGTTTACTGTTCTTTTCTAAACCGGTGATTGTTGTGCTTGGTGAAATTAGACCTTGTTTCCTGTGCGTGACCAAAACGATATAGTGCCCAATTTGGTAATGGCATTTGTTTAAGGAAGAAACCAGGTATTACTGCTTTATTAAGGTTTTCCTGACTGTCTTTATCCGTGATAGGAACTTTTGGTATTGTAGTCATAATGCAAAGAATGAAAAAGATTCCGACATTTTATTTTTTGAATGTAACACTAACATAAATACAAAGCAAAGATATTTCGTTCATATAACTTATGTTTTGTCTATTTACATAGAAAACCTTCCCAGTGCTCTGATGGACGATACGTTACCACACCGTGATGTTGCTGCTCCAATACGTATGAATTGTACCAGATGATGATTGGCCTGAAGAGGTATACTTTTCCTTGTTTCTGGGGTTCATGTTAGGGAGAGAGGGAGGCTGGGAGAGAGGGAGGCAGAAGGTAGGATCTCGAAAAGGGGGTAGCTTTTGTCAAACGTACCACTGTTGTCGTGTTTTACCTGATTTGTTGGTTTGTTTATGCCAGAGGACAGGCATTTTTGGGGTGATCAGGGATTCATATTCACAACAATTTTGCTTGCTTCCATCAACTCAAACCCCGCCGTATGAATCTGTGCTTACTTGGGTTATGCCAAAGGCATGGAATTGGCGTGAATAAGTTAGAAAACATCTTAAATGGGGCAGCAATGGATATTTGGCTAAAGAGTAAACCAGCCCCCAACGCCCAACCTAATTTCATGGCTTGTCAAATTATTTTATCTGAAATATATTTTTGAGAACCAAAAGAAAAAGTCCTTTATAATTTCGCTTTTGGACGATTAAGCTTGACATCACTGTATAACTGAAGTGAAATTATATTATTTTAAGTGGTGTATTCTTTTTTATCAACAGGTGTTTGCTGTGGCATTGAAATCCGGACACGTATCTGAGATTTAATAGAAATACGTTTTACCATCACTGTTAGAAGTTTCCGTGTATGACCAGAACAATTAATTGTCTGATTTGTTAATGACATATTTTATTTGTAGCAAATATGAAAATAATATACTCAATTAAATTATTGAAGACTAAATGTCAATGTACTTATATATGGCGTACCCTGGGACACCATCCCAATGCACCCCAATGGGAGTGTCCCAGTACACCCCATTTAACCAAAGTATGCCTACATACAAGTATACAAATTATATACAATACATGAAGGATAATAATGGCCACAAAGTATATGCCTTTGATAGGCATAATTTACCTAAACTTAGACAACAGTTTTGTTCTTCGGTGGATTAAGCATTAATACATGCAACTCTTAATCCTAAATAAAAGTACATGAAAATAGACTTTATGCTTACAATTTTTGTTCAGTAGCTCCTATGTCTCGCGAATTAAAGATGGAGTGGCTTTGGGGAATCCCAGCATATTATTGATGGCATTACAGAAAATTCCATGCGCTTAATATAGCTACTAGATGGGGTATCCCAATGGAAACCGTATCCTAATGCACCCCAGTCTCCCCCGTTGCGCGAACCTGTTCTGGTCCGCATGCATCAGTCATGATGTTCTGGTCCGCATGCGTCGGTTATGACCGTTTTTGGCTGCGCATGCGCTAGCACTTGTAAATTGGCTACCAAATAAAGTAAACATGAAACATGGTGGCAGCAGTATTTTTTATGAAATAGTAGCATAATACTGAGTAAAACAGAAAAGTATAGTAGCGATTGTATCCAGAAAATTACAGTCATGAACGATATGTCAGCAACTAACCGTACATTTCGATCTAAAAAGCCGATTGAAAAACTGTAAACAAGCAAACATGCCTCGAGCAGCCGCAGAAGACGGTTTTCCATAGACACCGAACATTAGTGGAATTAAAACGCCGCACGATTTGACACTAAAGGAAAACAAAAATGAAAATTGGAAGCTATTCAAGAGACGGTGGAATAACTACAGTTTATTTACAGATATGAATAAGCAAGACCGAGCACTACAAGTTGCGATGTTTGAAAATTGTGTGGCAGACGACGCAGTGAAAATCCTTAATGGTTTCAGCTTTGAAACACGGGAAGATGTGCGAACAGTAAAAGAGATAACAAAAAAAATTAAGAGTATGCAAACCATTTTATGTCACGTAGTGAAATCGGAATAAGAAAACAGCCAGCGACGAACTACACAAAACGAAGCTCAAGTGGTACTAGGTGCATCATGTTGTTGAGAAAGATGATGATATTAATAGCTCAGAATCCAACAAAACATGCATTTCACACAAAAACATAACCCAATGAATATTTTCAGAAAATCAATGTGACTTTTGCTGTTGCTTTTCAGATACAAGTTCAGAAATGCGCGGCTTCACCATGGCAAGTGCCAATCTCATATCATTTTCGCAGCAAAGTCTGTTCCTTTTATTAGTTTTAATATATACCAAGGATACGTTGTAACAAATGGTGTAACTATCTCAAGGGCTTTCTTAGAAGTAAGTGGGCATGTTACGATTTGGTGATACCAAAACGTTGAGAACGTAGTTGTTCAGAAGAGTTGCTTTTGAAGCTGGCTCTACTGAAGTTTAATGATTTCGTCGAGATATTTATCGTTGACATTTGCTGTCGCAACATTAAACGTGAACGGCTGTCTCACCCATGATGCATATGACTCTCTGGTGGGGAAGTATCATTTGACAGACTTTGCGAGCCATCTAAATGCATAGCAATTCCTTGCTTCGGCATATCAGTCATGTACGCCAAAATGATGACCATCGAATCTTAGAATGGTACAAAAGTACCTCAAATACAGAGCCCATTTCTTTACACAGCCCTTTGAAGATGCGGTGCTTCATAGAACTATTTTACACGTAGTTCACACATTCAACTACAATTTTTAATACTTCTGCCAGTTTTGGAGACTGAAGATTTTTGTTTCCAACGCATGCCTGTGCAGAACACAGTGCGTAACAATGAAGTGTGGTGCATCGGGTTTCACCAGCGCTCCAAAACTAGAGTGTCGTCCCATCATGGCTGGAGCTCCGGCCTAACAAACTGCAGAAACCATATTCCACGAAGAAGGCATCCACAAGTTTCTTCACATCGACTGCCTTTGTTGTTGTTATAAGAGGCTTACATTGAGCTCCGGTGGCCTAGCGGTTAAGCACCCGGCACTTGGTGCCAACGGTCGCAGGTTCGAACCCCGCAAGAGGTCGAAACTTTTCCAGGGATTAATTTCTCGGCTCACTACATCGTGGGTGGCTGACCACGTTAAATGGCGCTGCCGTCTCCACTGAATTATTTAAAATAAAGGGGGACGTTAAAAACCCCCCTGAGGACGTAAAACACTCTGGCAGTGACCACCCTCAGGGTATTTCGGCTCCATCTTTTCGTACTGCTCCCCTGTGAGTGGTGGGGGAGGAGATTTCTCAACCACTCCAACATAGAGGCTGTGCTGATTAAGCGACAGCCTGGGGATTCTCCCCGAACAACAAAACCAAACCAACCAGAGGCTTACAAAATATTTAAAAATCTTCTTTTATCACGTCGTGTGTATGCATAGCAGATGATATTGTAATTCATGCCAAGACAAAAGAAGACTACTAAATGCGACTAAATGGCTTTCTATCACGATGTGTCGAGCTAGGCATCAAGCTAAACAAAGCGAAAATGGAAGTACCGGCCGATTCAATCACCTTCATGGGACACTGTGTTAATTCACATGGATTCAGTGTTGATCCAGAGAAATTGTCCGCAATGACGAAAGTAAAGGAGCCCCAAAACATTGATGAATTACGCCAATTTTTAGGCATATTCAACTATGTTATGAAGTCCGTGCCTAACCTAGCAAGGGTCACCTATCTACTACACAACTTATTGAAGAAAGATGTTGAATCGAACTGGTCATCAGCTCAGCAAGAAGCATTCGGCAAGGTGAAGCTACTAATCACCAACACACCAGTACTTGCTTTCTACGATTCCGGAAAAGAACTAACACTCGAAAATGATGCATGCAAGTACGGCCTGGGATCTTGTATGCTACAGGATTGTCAGCCCCTAGCCTATGCGACCAGAGCCCTAACAAACACAGAAACGCGATATGCACAAATTGAAAAGGAAATGCTAGCAGCCATTTATGGACTTGAGAAATTCCGTCACTACACATATGGTCGAACTGTCAACGTCATCACAGACCATAAACCGCTAGTTGCCATCTGCTCAAAAGCGCTATCAAAAGCACCAAGGCTATTACAAAGTTACTACGAGCGATGAATTACTTTTACACAATCGAATACAGACCAGGGAAAAGCATTCCAATAGCAGATACCCTCTCCTGCTCACCAATCTCAACTGTTCAGTGAATGCACGTAAACAATGTCACACTACATCCCATGAGAGATGAAGGCCTGGAAGGCATTAGAGGTACCAGTGCGAATGACGACACACTCGTGACTCTTGGTCAAGCTATCGAAAAGGGATGGCCAGACGATAGAAACAAAGTCGCTCCCATTCTGATTTCTTACTACAAGTACAGAGATATACTCAGTAGAGAACGGCATAATAGTCAGAGGTGAACGCATCGTCATACCACCCAATCTACGAAACCCCACGAAGGAAAATGTGCATACCGGACACTTAGGCGTCGGACTCCACTTTCTGCCAAGGCCTTGGTGGAACTCCAGCTATTACCTTTGACTCCTGCTGTTGTTTGTCTGAGACTATAGCACACGTTCCGCACATTTCATTGTATTGTCTAATTTCAGCTGATATACCACGCAAGTATTGTAGCTCTCTGGCTCTTCGTAAACACGCATTGACGGGAAGGATGTTGCGTGAACCTGTTCTGGTCCACATGCGTCAGTCATGACCTTTGCTGGCTGCGGATGCACTGGCACTTGTAAAATAGCTACCAAATAAAGTAAGCACGAAACAACCCCTACATGCATTGAGTACTCATAAACCTGTTGTTTTATTATGTATCCTATCTGGTAGGAGCCAGTTAAAGACATTTCATGTAAAACCCAACAATAAATTTGGATGATCAATATTATTTATTGATAGAAGCAACTTAACATGCAACATAACCTATAACCTCTCCTGATACAACCCAATATGTGAAACTCTATCTAATTTATCTCTATGTAATCCAAACTATGTTACTTAACATAGTGGTATTTGACTGAAAACGTGCAATGTCACTTAAATGTAATGCTTTAAGCTTAGACCCTAGAGTGTAGAGATGCAACCTATATCTAGATCAATAACAAATTGTAAAATAATATGACTAACATTTAGGATAAATTAATATCCAAATGCACTTCTAATATTGTTGTTTGGATTAACTAGATATTTCATACATTTCACATGAAAATATGGTGTTTTTCATATATTTATCAACTCTATAGATGGATTATTATTATGACATAGGATATTACTTTTTTACGTTACCAAATAATACTTGCAGATGACTTAATTGTGGTTGGTGGTGTTTTTGGCAAAGCTCTTGTATTTGCAGATGCCTAAAAATCTCTCAAATAAAGTAGAAAGACATTGAGGATGTTGTAAAATGTGGTTACAGGGTGCCCCAGAAGGGAGGAAGGCGAGGGAGGAAAGGGAGAAAGGTAGATACTAAATTATGATATACAAATTATTCTGAGAAATATTCCAATACATACTAGGATCCACTGATGAAAATGTGTGTTTAATGTCAAATTAGATCTTTATGAAAGTACATTTTACAATCACATAAACATCATTTTCAGTACTGTAACACAAGAATAGAATACAAGCTGTTGTTGTTGTTGTTGTAAATTTAACTCTGTATTTTTATTCACTTGGAGTGCACAAGATGGTGTCAGATATACAGAATAGAAGTATGAATGGGAGTCTGCAACTGTATAGTTTGTAAATACTATTTTTGTTCCCGAGAATAATGTTTGTAACTGAAACCAAATGTTGTGACAAAAAATCTACAATTGACATTGCTCGTATATTATTTAATGCAATGGCAGAGATAGATATCTGCCGCCAGGGCAGAAATAGGCTTAACCATCATTTTGACAGAAATGGCAGAAATAGTCCAGTAGACCATACAGTTCAGTAATAATTGGCAATTCATTACTTTTTTCATTGGTTATTCTGCTTGGTTAGCATATACCTCCTAGCGTATATCAAAAGAATTGATCTGCTTCAAATGAGAGAGCATTTTCAATCTTTGGACTTGACCAACTGCGAAACCAACTTGGTGTGGGCAAGGCAGCGATGTTGGTTCTCTCTTACAGGATGCTCAGAGGACACACAGACTTGGATTGTTGAATTCAACATTGTATTGCACCTAATCACAAACGATTAGTGATTGACTGATTATACTGGCTTCCTTCATTTGATAACACTTGCCATGTTTAATCGCAGTTGAATCGATAAATGGATGGAGCAGTATAAACCGGTTTTGATGTTATAATAATAATATAATAATATGTGATATTTATATAGTGCTCTATTCACCTAGAAGCTGCTCTAAGGTACTTTACAATAGTGTTTACAATATTATTATCTCTGACTCAGATCTGTTTCCACCTAGCACATATATCAACTCACAAGGGAGTATGCAACGCATGCTGCCATTATGGCTTATGCTACATATGAATATCAACTAAAACAAAAACTTGATTGTGTTTATCAAATCAGTTGTTTCTGCCAATTTCTCACTTCAATTGCTGAACCACTGGCTGGACGATCTTCAATAGCCCCCATTTTCAGAACTATCATTTCTGCCAGCAGAAACTAGTTTCTCCCACTTTCTGTCTGCCGTGCGGCATAAATAAATAGGCCAGCAGAAACCTAACCCTGCTTTATTTAGCACACAGCGAAATATTTAGTTTTGATCAATTATCTATATATTCTTTACTTCCATTGTTAGAAATTTACCTTTAAAAAGACATCAAATCATCGTAATATGTTGGAACACCACAGATGAAGTGATCTTGATTATGTGATTGACTAGATTTTGGAGAATAAGAGCACTAATTAATTCACTCTATTTTTCAAGTATACACACTTGAAATTTGTTTATAATTTTGTTGTACACAGGGCATGTATTAATTCATTACATTTTGTATGCTCGTTTTAATAGATTACATTTTGTCATGATATTATTGATTTCTATTTTTCATGGTTGGATGAGGTGCAAAATTCTGACTGATTAATTATACAATATTTATGGTTGTGAATTGCTTTGTACCTTAAATTGGCTATGAATATCTTGTCTTTTAATTAAGTAAGTTTGGTTCTTTTCAGAGAGGTAGTGTAGGTTCATCGTATTTTGCATTTGATATTACACTTATTGCCTTTTTGATATCACGTACGTTTAAGGAACAATTTTGTAGAATAAAATTAATAAAATGGATAAAGATTTTGAATGCATATTTTGTTTCCATTATTGTTAAGGACCATCATTGGACCAATGATAATTTGCCAGCATTGGACCAACATTGGCCCGGCAGTCAAAACAACCCTGGTCCAACATAGTATGCATGGACCAGTGTAGCACACAACATTGGACCATGGTTGGTCCAACATTGTTGTGTTATCTGGGTTCACATTGTTGATGTTGCATTACAACAACATTTACAAATAATGACTCTAAGGGCTGGCACTGATAACCGAAGTAAAGAATTCACCGACACAGCCTGCCATTCTACCAGCTAGTTAACTTGCTCCACCAAGAGGCCAGCTTTGTGGATATACAAGCACAGTTGATTGCCGACGAAAAATTGGAGCGGGTTCAATGCTTTGAATACAAAAATCAGCAAACAAAGATCTTCGCATTCTGGGAAGATTATGTTGTGAAAACATTGGATAGAAAAGAGCTCAGCAAGATCTACAAATTCTTTACCAATGTGTGAGTGTGTGTGCGCGCATGCCTGCGCGCGCGTATATATATTTATGCCATTTTAAAATATACAACCTTACATTTTTCTCACATTATACCAATGTTATCTGATTTATGTGTATTATTATTCTTTCTCCTTCAGATATAATATTCAATAATTATAAGTCTTAAAATAAATCATTGACAATACTGCCAGCCCACATTTCATGGAGAAATATTATAGTTGTGGATTTTAAATTTATGATGAAAGCAAGGGATTCGAACACTATGCACCATGATAGCAAACTGTGTTTGTTATAATTGTCTCTAATGTAACATTTCATATGTGTATACCAAGCCGTGGGAACATATACGTTTGTTTTACTGTTGTAAAGAAAACAGACTGTGACTACAATATATATATATATATATATATATATATATATATATATACATGCATATGTCGTTAATTTACGTATTTAGCCGCTTTTCAACTGTATACACATTTACATGTATAAGTTTTACCTAATAAATCAAAACAAAACAAAACATCATAAGCACCATATAAAATGATGTAATGTTTGATTGATATCGTCATAACGTCAACATTTCCCAACAACTATTGGCTCAGTAACATTGTGTTTCTGACATTATCATAATATTAGTTTAATCACATCACTTAAAGATGTAAAATGATAAATGAAATTCTACTTATTTTCATTTTACTAATCTTATAGCAATAATATAATAATGCATGTTTATATAGCGCCAGAGCCAAGTAACCCTATTCTGAGGCGCTGTACAATATTATTATCCCTGACTCAGAACTCTTTCCACCCTATTCTGAGACACTGTACAATATTATTATCCCTGACTGAGAACTCTTTCCACCCTATTCTGAGGCGCTGTACAATATTATTATCCCTGACTCAGACCTGTTTCCACCCTATTCTGAGACGCTGTACAATATTATTAACCCTGACTCAGACCTGTTTCCACCCTATTCTGAGATGCTGTACAATATTATTATCCCTGACTCAGACCTGTTTCCACCCTATTCTGAGACGCTGTACAATATTATTAACCCTGACTCTGAACTCGTTCCACCCTATTCTGAGGCGCTGTACAATATTATTATCCCTGACTCAGACCTGTTTCCACCCTATTCTGAGACACTGTACAATATTATTATCCCTGACTCAGACCTGTTTCCACCCTATTCTGAGACACTGTACAATATTATTATCCCTGACTCAGACCTGTTTCCACCCTATTCTGAGACGCTGTACAATATTATTATCCCTGACTCAGACCTGTTTCCACCCTATTCTGAGACACTGTACAATATTATTATCCCTGGCTCAGACCTGTTTCTACCCAGCACACATTTTAACTCCCATTATAGGCGCAAAGCGTTACTCAAACACATAGCCATCACGTCCTGCCAGGTTCCCATTTTTATGGATGAGTTAACCAGTCGCCACATGACAGCATTGCAGCCTCGAAACCGGAACCCTTCAGCTACGAGTCCTATGCTCTAACTAACTGAGCCATTACGGCTAAACTGCTAATGAAGAATAGGATAGAACGTTATTACTGTTATCATATATATATATATATGCCACCTAATATCATGTTTTAGACACTGTATTTATTCAGTGTTTTCTCCTACTACAAGGATTATTCCGATGTCCTACTTAAAGAAGCAACACATTTAGACAGTACTCAGCATTAGACCTAAGTGAATTAAGTATATGAATGACATGTATATATACAATTATAGAAAGGGCAGTTGCTTTCCCTTTAAACAAATATTTATTCAAAATTAATCTTAATGAATAACTACAGTCTTCATATAAAGTGGTCACAGCAATGAAACACCCTTGGTTAGGGAGAGAGAAAAACATTATGTCAATTGACAAAGATGAGCCAATATTACTTGTTCTTCTGGATCTGTCTGCCGTATTTGATACAGTTGACCATTATGTACTAGGTTGAAAGACATATTTGGTCTTTCAGGTAAAGTACTTGAAGAAATGTCTGTTCCTGGTATTATGTCTAATGTTCAGTTATTGCTATCAGGTGTAACACAGGTGTCCGTTTCGGGGTCGTCTGGTGATCACAATGTATACATGCCCTCATGGATAGCAATATGGCGTTAAATATTATATGCTGATGACAGCTGTGTATATCACTTGATCCTGACAATAATTAAGTTAAATTTCTCCTCTTCCTTGAATAATTTAGAACATTGTATTGCTGATATTCAGGTACTGATGTCTCAAAATCTTCTAAACTTTAATGATAAAACAAACATTATCTATTTGGTTTCAACACATTATGTTAAATCACGAAAAACACCAGCATTTCAGATCAGTGAATCTTCCATTATCCCTAATGGGCCAGGTTTTTTGACAAATGTATTAATAAGTATAAACACGTCACATCGATGAGCAGCCTCATACCATCTTCAGAACACCCACTATCTAAAAGTAGTCTTGGCACAAGAAGCAACTGTTAGTGTGGCCCATGTCTTCGTTTTATCTTGCATGGACTATAGTAACTCACTGCTATATGGGATATTACTTTATGACATCAATCCCCTTTAGTAAATTTAGAATAGTGGAGCTCACATTATGACAAATACATACGATCATATCACCGTAGTTCTTCAAAAGATACATTGGCTACCTG
Source organism: Paralvinella palmiformis (assembly GCA_025642065.1). Taxonomy (NCBI): domain Eukaryota; kingdom Metazoa; phylum Annelida; class Polychaeta; order Terebellida; family Alvinellidae; genus Paralvinella; species Paralvinella palmiformis. The sequence continues at coordinate 19,151 of JAODUP010001227.1, forward strand.
AAGTTAGGCAAACTCATAGTCCGGGTATGATGTTCATCAACAATGATCAGATGGCAAGGAAACTTAGGAAGGATAAGTGAGTCAATAGCGTTTCCATTTCAAGATTTTACTAAGAGCTTATAAATCTGTCACCAACATGAAACTTGAATAGCTGGGCATCTAGTCAGATATTATTGTAGGTACCCGTCTCTGGGATTAAATCAAATGGTGGTTGGGCATTTAGTGTTGTAGCAACCACTTTATGGAATAGGTTGCTGGTGGTCATTAAAAATGGGTCATCTCTGTAAACCTTAAATCTCTTCTGAAAAGTGACCTCTTCAAGGTTGCTTACAATGATAAATGATGATTATCTTTCAAATCTCTTAATGGATTTTTACAGACACATTATTTACAGTGCCTTTGAATGGCTGCTGCTAGTAAAGATATTTAACTAAATATGTTATTATTATTTGAATTGATATTTCTATTAATAAAGGAATTTATTCCAGTAGTAAAGATACTACATTGATAACACATTTTAAAGTAGTTTTTTTGGATTATGCATAATTTTTCAGAAATTGTATACAGAATGTCTGTTACGTCAGTGTATCAAACTGGAAAATTGTGCATGCTGACTAGTAGCCAAATGCATCATTCCAAGTTAATACTTAACTGCCATGGGTCCTCTCTGCATGAATTCTAAAAGTGCACGATAGTTACATTTATTTGCTATTTTTAATTAGTAATAATAAAACAAACTGGCTTGCATAAATGCTGCTGTTTAATGGCCACTTTTGTGCAGACAACATCCTAGGTGTGGTTTGAACGCAGGTGCCATAGAACTGTGGCCAATTGTATTACTATTTAGGCCACAGTGACACCCGAAAATTGTTGTGTGTAGTGGAGAGCGGTGGTGCATGAATGGCATAAGCACAGAAAGCCAAATAAAACACCAAAGAATAATAACTCTGTGAATATCTGAATATTTATACAATGGATTCTTTGAGATGGCTGAAAACGATGATGATGATGATAACGATGATGGTGTGAAGAACAACAATCAAACTGCAACAAAACAACTGAACGGCAGCTGCAGAACAACTAAACACTGTCTCATACTCATAGACGATATCATCGCATGGTATCCATGACATAGGAATATATCCGGATGTAGCAATTTGTAGTATATAACTTGCTGAATTGATTGGACTTTATTGTCTAGCTTCAACATTACTAGTTTGAAAGTACCAACAAAGATACCAGAGAAGACCATTAGAAGAACTTGGCACGGATCGGTTCCCGGTTTTAGGAACCATAACTGTTCGTTTTGTTCTGGATCTGGACAAACTCGTCTTCTGGTTCCTGCTTCACTATGGTCCGACCCGACCTCGTCTTCCTTTTATCGCTTTTCAAATTCTGAAACTGTACTGCAACCTGCAGTGATTCACTTAGTGATGGCTGCGCATCACACATGCCACCCTCATCAGCAAGAAGGACATCGTGGATTTCACTTGGAAATGGAATTGAATCTGGAAGTAGTTTTTACAAAACTGAATAAAATTCATATCTAATACAATTTTATGTGATCTACATGCAAAACCACTTTCATGTCAGCAATAATTCCAGCCTTTTCAGTAGGGAATAGAATAGATGACCCTTACAAAATGTTGGCAGCAGCTCACCTGTGGTGGCCTATAAAATGATGCCACTGCCGCACCGTTTTTTGGAAGAAGGTATTAATTGGGGGGGGGGTTTGTAAAGGGCTGGCCAAGGGGTAGTGGTAGACACGCTAACACAGTAGTGGCCCTTCTCCATTGTAAGGGGGGTAGGGCTCTCTGAAAAGTCGGGAAAAATGGAGTATTTGGTGCATTCTCACCCACTTTTTCACCAAAACCAAAGTAGCCAACTGATTTTCTGCTGATAAAATGGGCAACGAGGGACTAAAATAGATAACGTATAGTGTCGAATGTTGGCTGATACTGAAAATGCTGTAATTCCATCATTTGTATGTAACATTATCTAAAATAACATTAATTTTTGTGTTTGTATGCAAGTTGACCTTGTATCCAGGTGTGTATGTAGGTGTGCATCTCTATATTCATGAGATAATACCTTCATCAATATCCTCATCCTCTTGGTTATCGCCTTCACGTAAGCCACTCAATTTTAATGCAGAGTTGATCTCCGATCTAAAGAAAACAAATCTATATTACACACACACACATACATATACAATCAATTGTACATAGCTACATACGCAGAACAGTGATGGTGATTGATGTTTCTGAAGGTAATGAAGATATAGACAGACAAGCAGAAATTATAGAGAGGTGGCAAGAGAAACGCACAGACAAAGGGATTGACAGACAACTGTAGAATAATGACACATAGAGACAAATATTTTGATAAATTACACCTGGAATATACAGACAGAGGAATGTAGAGAGAGAGAGAGATAGAGAGAGACTGGTAGACAAATGAATGCTGATATAAAGATAATCAACAACAGACACCTTAAACATTTTCTGTGTTTCTGTAGCAATTCACTCTGTTCCGATAACAATCTTAGCTGTCTGGCTGTTAAGGCCTCTAACTGAGACTTTAACATGTCTAAATGTTGTTGGTCTGTCGGCTCTGACTCCTCATCATGTAGCATATCCTTTAGGTTCTGTTGCTGAATTGTGATCTCACTTAGTTCGTCATTAATAGCTGACATACGTACCTACAAATAATATAAACTTTTATCATTTTTAGCATAAAACTTGACTTAATATATAAATTTTTCTCAATGGTACCCTTAGAGAGTGCATCAATGACCCCCCCCTCCCCAACTTTCCCCATATAATTAATCTTATCTATTAGCAAAAATAATTCTGTTATATTTAATAAAAAAAGAAACTGCTACAAAAACATGTAGATCGATTAAGTTCGGTGAATCCACCAAAATGTAAATAGACAAACAATTAGTGAATTATACTTCTTGTTTCATGCTACTACATGGCTTCACTGACCAGCAAACCACAGTAGATGTGGCCTGCGCATGCGTCGCAGAAATTGTCTATTAGATAACTAGACTTGTGCCATTACGCAAACAAACCGTAAAAGGGTTTTTTATATTATAACTTGTGGCTTCATAGACCTAGTAAATATATATTTTATCTTAAAAGTCCCCCTCCCCCTTCACACACACACATACCGGTACACAATATTATAAACTGTACATACCTCTCTGAGATGTTGTTCCTGTTCTATAGACACTGGTTCTGTTTTGATGTTAGTTATCATTCCGTTGTCTTCTTGTCTGTCATTCTTTGTACATCGTATTTCTATTGGTTGTCCTCTAAAAAATATCAGTAAATGTACACAGATATATGTCATGTTATAGCTCTGTTACTGATTTATATGTTATCTACATGGCTATTTATTTATCAGTAACACACACATATACATGTGCACATACAAACATGTGTACACACACATGTACACACACAACACACATACACACACGCACACATATATATATATATATATATATATATATATATACATGTATTTGTAGTATGTACTGTTGTACATGAACTAACAAAATTAGAGAACACATTTTCTGAGCACATCAGACAGATACATTGCTATAGTCATGCATTACATAATATATATATATATATATAATTATATATATATATATATATATATAATTACACTAGATCATAGTAGGGTCTTTAACTTTGTACTGATAGTAACAGTGTTCACAGTCACTGTGAAAATTACTCCCATAAATAAAATATAACATCAAGTATGATCTCTCAGTACATTTAACAGCGGGCACTGTTATGTTGCAATACCTAGACTTTAATTTAAATGTATGTATATCATCAGATTGAAATTGGATGAAACAATTTAATTCAAAACAAAACCATGTATACTTAATCAGAATAATTGTTCCAAATGCTATAAACATTACTTACAAGAGATTTATTACAAATAAAGGCTATGGTATCATTCGAAATACCATCAGAATAACTCTTCATATCAGTTATCTCAAATGAGTCGATTTAAACATGTACTTCACTGAAAAACTATTTACAAAATATATTGCCAATATGTTTCTCTTGTATAAAGTCTTTTATTTGGATAAAAATGGGGTAATATAATCTTCTGTACCAGCATGTGATAAAATATGCTTTCAGTATCACTAAAACTGAAATGTAAACTTAATATATCTACATAAATTAATATATATCAACTGGCTGTTTGGCCTCATGGGTAGAGTGTGGGACTATTTACCCATGGGCATGATGTGCGGGAGGTCGGGGGTTCGAATTCCGGCCATAGCACTATATTAGCTGGAGTTTTTCATCCAATCAGGCAGCTGGCAAATATGCCACATACTATAAATTCTAAATTTATTTAAAATCAGTTCCTGTGGTGAAGCTGTAAATTACAGACCATTTACATCTCGCTCAGTTCAGAGTGCCAGCCTCATCAAATAACTGCTATTTCAGCCATTATTATATTATTATTACGTAATATAATGATATTTCACAACCATACAGTTGACATTATGTAGATATCGCATACAACTAAAAGCTTCATTTCATCAATAAGACTGGTCAACATGAAACTATCTAAATGTTTCTATAAACGAAGACAATGTGTGTTTTAAGTAATCATAGTACCCAAAATTAAAAAAGGCAATCAACTATGTCACCACCAAATGAAATTTCTGTGATTGTGTATGCTAAGAAAGTGATCTAAATCCCACAACAAAATAGCTCACTTGTGAAGAGTGTACTTTACATTACTAACATTGGCTGGAACAATTTCAATTTATGTATGCATGCATGTCTGTGTACATATTTCAGTGTAAAATAAGTAAAACCACTAGACAAAAAAGTCTTGATTTTTTGTTTTTAGCCCTGAATAACCTCGACTGAAAATATACTTATCCTGACTAATAAAGCCATTAATTTTATGACACTGAACTTAACTTTTAGCCACAAAAATATTCATGAAAATATGTGTTTGGAATTAACATAAAACAAATTCCTATCACATTATGTCTGGTAGAGCCAAAAATATACCTATATGACATTTCAGGCCGAGCTGAACCCAGAATTAAGTATTCATCCATAAATACTAAGATATTTACAGACTATACTCCACTTACCTAGAATGACCTTTACTGTACTGATACCCACTGTCTCTGACTACTTGTCTAGCTAGAGGGAAGAGGTCATTTCTTCGTGTCAAAAGTGATACTTGATATCTACACAGTTGAGCTGCAGCTTCATTCACTGATATCTGGAGTAAGCGGATAAACATTTACTTGATTGACTGAATGGAATTAACTTGAATCATTCATGTCTCATGTAGACTGGGAACGTCAGTCAAATGGAAACACACTAAAGGACCATTAATAATGAACAGCATACTTAAAAGAAATATAAAAACCCTTTTAATTTAATATTTACCAAGCAGTAATTCAAGAAAGGGTGCATAAAACATACACACTCCAGTAAATATCACAGAAGAGAAATAAATAAAAATTACTTAATGATATATATCTATATGTGTGTGTGTGTGTGTGTGTGTGTGTCTGTGTGTGTGTGTGTGTGTGTGTGTGGAAAAATCTAAATTTAGTAGTTGGCCCTTTATTACAGATAATGCAAAACATACAGGTAATTAATTGGTTATGTTTCAGTATAAAACAAATTCATTCATCATAATGCACCCGTTATATGTGTTACATCAGAAAGGACCAATAAATACTAGTAATATAATTATAATGATGTGGGGATAAGCCATCAGGTAAATTGGTATTATACACATTGATGTTCATGTTGTGGTCGTTGTTTCACTGACAGCTGTGCCAATTTTAATACAATGAATAATAGTAGTCAACCGCGTAGTTTGAAATGCAAAAGAAAATTAATTAATTAAAGACAGAAATAAAAAATTAAAAAAACAAATATGAACCATCCAAGTTAAATTTTGTAATAAAGATGGAAGAAAACAAAATCAAAACTGAAGGACACAAAATCTGTTTATCATCTGCAGCATACAAAATGTGATGATAGTTGTCTTATTAGTAACATAAAAAAACCTGATATTCAATTATTTATTAATTTTATTCACTACAGTAATCAAACCAATTTATCCCCAAAAAGAAATAAACTGAACAAAATACGCATACATTTACTTACTTCGTGCAGAGATAATGTCTTTTCATTTTTTCGGTGCGAGTCAAATCTACCATAGATTGCAGCATATTTCCTGAGCAGATCAGTTCTCTCCGGATGATCTTCAGGTAAATTCATTACTACCTGACATGCAAAATAGAATCAGTTGATGAGGAAGGCACAAAACGGAACAGAAATAACTAGATACGGATATCCCGAATTCATATTTATTAATGAGCTACCTCTATTTCTTTGTTGATAAATTTTTTCATATTAAGTGGTTTTGGTTGGTACTGCGGTAGTGTCTTAGCTAGCTCTTCTGCTGCTTTCTCTATTGCCTTTAGTTGGCCTTCTGTCAGTGCCGACTGTGGGCCGCCTGCTATCAAACTATCGTCTGCCATCTGGAAACGTGAAACACTTAAAATGGCTATTTATATAAGAGAACTAACAGAAGAAAACAAAAATGCTGGTGGTTTGACTTATTTTACTCCAAAATATGTACACACACACAGACAGACATAGATAAATTTAAATGAGACATATACACAAATACTTCTGTTCTCTAACTTTTCAGCACACCAAATACCCAAAGATTTACTTGTATTGTTCAAGATGTTCCTAATTAATACACACACACACACACACACACACACATATCCGCACACACACACTTTTGGGCTCTCTGATGGTGAAGTGGTTAGTGCATTGCATTTAAACTTTTGAGGTCATGGGTTTCGAAATAAATCACTTCCTTACGTATCCACCGACAAAGCACTTGAAGGAGAGTTAATTCTATGTCCAATTACAGATGCTCCACAGAATTAAAAAAACAACCACATTTCTCCCACTGACACTCCAACACACCAACAGCACACAGACTGTCTCATCTCACACCTTACTACCCAGTACTATTACTTAAAACTTACATAACTGTTAGTTCCAGAATGTGGTGAATCTGCTGAACAAATCATCTGCTGGCTTCCATTTGTAATCACCGAACAGTTAGTGTTTAGTAGGTTATCTCCCAGAATGCTGTCAGTACAAATCACGGAACTGGGTGATGACGTCCTAGTTACTGTCGGTACATGGGTATCTAGCATCTTGTGACGAGATGGCCAGCTGTTTATATTGGCAGCTGTCAGGTGTAATGGACCAGGTGGATTTGTTGATAATGAGGCTGGTTCCATCTTCAGGTATGGTCTCTGTACAGAGGCGAGGATGCTGCCCGGGGCTATGGGGGGTGGCGTCGTGTGGGGGTTGAGTGGCTGATGGAACACAGCTGAAACATAATGGGAGATAATGAAAAGAATAGGTACATGATTTATACAACTTCTAGAAGACAAATAAATTTGATAAAGGATAGAAATATTTCTAGTGCAATTGAAGCATTCTAAGGCAATTATGTGTAGATTTGAAAACAAAAGTCTATGCTCAATTTGGTATAAAATGATGCGAATATCAAGAAAGCCTACTTTTGACCTTGAAGATAACAATTCAGCAAAGACATATTGGAACAAAATCCAAATTTGGATAAACAGAACAAAGCCATACATGTTCAGAGAAGAATTTTCAATATGAAAGAATTTTTACCATCCACATGTGAACATATTTATACAATCCAGTACAAACAACAACTCCCAGGGGAATAAAAAGAAATAAAATACTTAAGAAATGCCACATTCAATAAACTGTTCTAAGACGCTGCACAAACTTAAAACTAGGGATAGGCAAGATATAAAAGAAAACTATGACTACCTAACAACATAGAATCACTGATGTTGCTATTTGAAAAACATCACTTAAAAGATGTGTCATTGTTAACAACACATTTGGAAATTATTAATAGTTCCAGCAGTTATTTCCAGTTACAGAATTTGAAAATAAATCTATCTCATCTACCAAGGTGTTCAAATTAACCACGCCATGATGGAAATGAGGAAGCATGCAAACACAATAACAAGGTTCATACACATTTTGATATCTCAGATTCCAGGACCTTCCAATGTCAAATTCAAGGACCCTTTCAATGAATTCACAAACATTTAATGTACAAAAAATACACCCATATTTCGGAAGAAGTGTAATAACTGAATTCCTGTATGCTTATGATTAAAAATACAGATCTGTATGTCCAAATTCCAGGACTTTCAAGGACCTCTACAAAAATTCCAGGACCTTCCAGGCCTGGAATCAAAATATTTAAATTCCAAGACTTTCCAGGTTTTCAAGGATGTGTGCGAACCCTGAATAAGCAACCGAGCATCAAACAGACCATGATGGGCAGCATGAGAGAGCAGATAACAAGACAATCAGTGGTACAAGATAGATTTTAAATAATGCCAAAAAATGCAGTTTTGGAGGTACTGACTTGGGTTGGTTACCCATTCCTGCAATGCCTTCTGCAGACGCCTGACGTGTAGAGGTTTACTTGCCATGCCAACAAGAGCCATTATCTCTAAAAACTCCTCTTCCCCAGCCTCACACAGTTGCTGTACATCATCACCACCTGTTAATATATGTATGCAATTAAACTAGATATATGATTATGGATGTGACATGGGTACACTGTAACTAGCCAACTTCTATCAGGATTAATGTATGCTGTGTAACAATGTGTACACAAATAAAACAAATTAGGCGAAAAGGTTAATCTTGAAATATACAAACAACTGAAAACCAAAAGATTGTTTCCACTGCACGTAATATTCATGTAATATTTAAAAAAAACTACCTAATTAAAGAAACATAGATAGCTTTCATAAATACTTCATTAGATTTTGTAAAATATTAGGTAAACCAGTTATACTTTAGATATATATATATATATATATATATATATTACAAATTACAGATTATATACTACAAATTTTATCCATAAGCTTCAGTCCAGTTCAAATAGTATTATTATGAGTTTTATTTTATCTTCTGTTCCGTTGTCTTATTAATCACTCTAGCAAATGATATTCTATCATCAGTATATCCTCTGTTTTAATTATGTTTATGCCCCACTGATAACTTGTTTGTTTTTTAATGTGATGTTATGTAAAATGACCTGCCTGATGTTGTACATAATCTCTTCTATTTTACCATTATAATTAGTTACTTGTATTATATTATGATGGACAGAGAGTCTGAAATAAAGATTTAATATTATTATATTATTATATAATTTGTGCTGTAATTTCTGTAAGTATTTTGTATTAGTTATTTATTAGATAAATATCTTCAACGTAACCAAACCATTGTGTTTGTAAAATTCTACTTTTCAACACTGAACTGATTTCAGTTTAATGAAGTGAGACACTGTATGAAGAATAAATAAAAAATTATCCACAAGTATATGTACATGAACATGAATATCAACAATGTACATGTGATATTTCTTGAAATTCAAACTTCATCACCAGCCAATTTGTTGCTGAATATGTTATATTACTTTTTGGCAACACAACAGACTTAGACACACCCATCAAGGGAAAAGAATTCAAAATCAATATTTCAACAAAAGGTAATATTTATAATGTGTTTATCAAAGCACTATCTGTCTATTCTACCATTGAAATAAATATACAAAGTTTGCCTTGTGAAATGAAGGTATCAAAATACTGCAATAGGTTGGCCCTCTGCAAAACACGGTATAGTTGCAATTCTGATTCACTTGTTGGGTTGGCTGCCATAATCTGCAGGGAAAAAATACATTATGATTAGGAACAGAATTTTACATTTGAAAAGTGTCTAAGACTAAGTACAGTTTCTTTGATAATGCTATTAATTATATATTAATTTGGAATAGGAACTAATTAAGTGCTTATATATATATATATATATATATATATAATATAAATTAATTTAAGCAAACTTATTCCAATACAATCATTACTAAAATTAAATATAATTAATCATGTGACAAAATACAATACGAATGTACCGAGTAGACTACAGCTATCACTTATCAGTCACAGATTACATCGTGTGTTTATTGTGTACAGACATTTCATGAACACTATAATTTGTCACGGTATGCGCATGTGGCTTTTATTTTTAAATAAATAATATTCTAGCCGTGTAGTCTGACGTTTTAATTCTGATAGATATGTAATATTATGTTATGTAACCTGGCCTCTTGGCTAACAAAGTAAATATAACTTAATTAGTAACACTGAATTAATTCGTAGACGTAGTCTATATTTATTTATAGAAATAAATTTGAATGTAATAATACACATGCATGAAACGCATCAATGTTGCACCAACAAATACTTGTGCTGAAACGTGAACAAGACCATAATTCGGCAGATAGAAACTGCCGAATATGACGACAGTACAAATGAAATGGCGCTGTCAGCATCTACATTTCCATGGTAACGGCCTAAAAGTGGTATTACGTCATCCTGCGCGCGCAGGCGTTACGGAACACGAAGCGGAAATGTTTTTCGCAGAGAATACGAAGGAAAAACTCAAAAATCTTCGCAACACCGACGTAAGGCCGACCGTGAGGCAAACACGCCGAGAAAAAACACCACCAGACCAGGCCAGCCATTGGCGCGTTTATCGATTCACTCGTACGCCAACCACTCCCACCCACTATCGCTGGAAAACGAAGAAAATTTCAGGGGTCGGTCATTTTGGTGAAATTCGACACAACTAGGAAATCATTTCGGGATCGAGTGGATCCCGACACTTACCGGACTCTCGGTTCTCGATCTGGTCTCTGGCTCGTCGGTGGATTTCGTGAATTTCACGACGATTTCTGGCAAGATAAATTCGTGTTGGCCCCGGCCCTGGTGTACGAGGAGCTGCCCTACCCACTGGCTTCGTGTATTGTCAGAGCGGCCCACTCTGTGTGTTTGGTGAGGGCCGGGGGGGTGAACCCCCCCGGCCCGGCCCTGGTATACGGAGAAGCAGCCCTACCCATTGGCTTGATATTGTCATAGCGCCATTCTGTATAACGAGGGCTGGGGTGACCCCCCTTCGGCCCCGACGTACGGAGAGGAGAATAAGCCTTACCCAGTGGTTTGTTGTGGCGTCAGCCTCCCCCCAATCTGGCTCACAGGCACCTGGGTCGGGGTGGGGGGGTTGTCCTTAGTACAGAGCTTGGGTGGTTGAGGTGTTTTGTGGTGGTGTGGGGGTTCCACGGGGGGCATCCGCTAGTGTAAGGCTATGGATAGGGCTTTGATGGAGACATAGCATGTGTAGTGGTGTCTACTCTGAAGGTGGCGTTCGTGGATAGTTGCCGTGTACCCCCGGGAACGGAAATTTACAATAAGTCCCATTTTAACCGCTTCGTGTGGTTTTGTACTCCTAGACCAAGGGTATGTTAAATAAGACAGTTGCTATGGCAACACAATCCCGGGCCCCACGAATGGGAAAATAACCTGGAATTCGGCACAACTTGGAGGCATATGTCATAATTTAAGGTGTAACAGCCAGTATGAACCCGTTACATAACCACAGCCAGGCAAGTTTTCACTGCCATGTGTGTGTGTGTGTGTGTGGTGGCGATGATATTATGAATCATTGAATGGTGTGATACATTAATTAGTACAGTAGTCTAATGTTTGCCTTATTCACTTGCTATATTGTGGTATATAGTATATTTTATATGAGTTTATAATTATACACATTCAATGACAGCTAGGCCTAATTGAGAAAATCCTACCAGTTATATAGGTACAAAAACATACATTGCTGGTTTTAATACCTTTAGGTGTACTTAAATGGATAATGACGAATACTATCAGAAATGGTAATTGCGTTCTTTTATATTTGTAATAATTATGGGTGTAAGAGACAACCTTCGTGGGATGATATGTAATTTGTCCGCTTTAACCACTACCGAATTTCCGGGCTATCCCATGACGTCATATCGGCCCAGCCGTGCCGATTTTGGTAGTTTTTTTATTCCCTTTGAAAATAAAGGTGAGATATACGTAATTATCGTAGTTTTATAGACTACATCCTTTTAACACGAGTGAAGTTGGTAGACCTATAACTAGACTCAACTGTTAGACTTGTTAAGTTAGTAACACGACTTGGTGATACTATTAGTATTGATAATGATACTGCTAGTCTAGTCCCAGACCCCCATTGTGGCTTGTTAGCCTTGTAAATCTAAAATCAGCTATTTTCTGGCCATCATAATTATCGGCCCATTTCTTGCAGGTCAATGAATCGGCCTATGGCTATGTGTATTTGGGGCAAGTCTCGCGTGATTTCAGATTGTTTGTAAACACGCACAGTGACACATGTCAGGAACTTCCATTGTTTTGATCTATCAATAGACTAGAAGTCTATAATATAATAGTTGAATAGATCTATCAATATCAGCAAAAAGACAGAAAAAAACCCCGGTAATTGTAACGTTAAAATACAAACAAGCGGTTCGTCATACCGACGTAGGAACTATGTTTTATTGGGTAGGCCGAAAATAGGGATGAGGCGTTGGGTGTTATGTCATGTGATATTATTGTGTTGTTATCACAGTTATGCCTCGGTTTCCAATGATCAATGGATTTTTTACTTATTTATCGCTTTATATTTATTTTCAGAGGATATAATACAACAAAGTAATTCCACAAAACTAGGTAATAATTGAACAACGCATTGTCATGATCTTTTATCCCATAATTATTTATAGGCCAAAAATAGGGTTGAAAGGTGAATATAATAAATATGGAGTATGTACTATCATAAATATGGAGATGCCCACATAAGAATCTCTATGCTCAAGTCAAACAGGCACCAGTTTAACCTGGCTTATGTTTCTTCAGTATGACTTTAAATTGCCTTCAGTGGCCGATCTATGGAGGGGGTCGGGGTAGCAGGACCCCACACCTCTCAGAGGGTCAGGTGTCAGGACCCCCACATATCTAGTAGAGATCCTCCATCTTTAAATGCAATATATCATTTGGCCACATAATAACTTGTAGTAGTATTGTTAAATTGTAATTCTTAAATAACCACACATTGTGTAATGTGTGTCTGTCTGATAGCATTATTATTTAACAGACATTTTACTTAGCATAAAATGGAGTACAATTGTGATTTGTCTGTTAAATATTAACTTACTAAGTACAATTTTTTGACAATTCTCCCAAGAGGCAAACATTCCTGGAGCTTGTACTTAAACAATATTGCTCCAATACTTGTCATGATAAACTTAAAGGTTTGTGCAAGACATTATTATTTGAAAACATTTGGTGAGCTTTATGAACATGTGGTCACTTAATTGCCTTGATGCTATGGTCAATCCACATGTTTGTCCAGGGGTTAATGAAAGATGTTGGAATAGACTGATCCAGGTGAAATGCATTGCATTATGTGGTTACCAACTGTGATATTGGGTTAGAAACAGCTATGGTGCCCACTGTTAACAGGGGATGGGAACATTTTACTAACAGTAAATACTGGAAATAAGCAATTCCAGAATTGAATTGACCCCAAGTCTGAGACAGGTTATCATTTTTAACCCCTGCTTCTCCGACCTGAAGGTCAGCCAATACACCTATCTCATATGTCATTTCAATCTGACCAGGAACAAAATCAAGACCAACACCAGTAAGACCATTTAACATGACATTCATCACCACACTCTTATTGATGGGCTAGGTACTTTAGTTAGGCTGTTATACTTAGATTTAATATCCTTAAGTCTTAAATGAAGATATCTCTTCCTTCTAAGCAACATTTTTGGAGTGCCTCTGTGGTCTAATTGGTAGCAAGTTGGATCACTGATCACTACCACCCTAGTTCAAACATCATCGTTGGCATATCTGAAGGGTGTTTCATCTTTGACCTCGATTCAATACCTGTGCTGGTCACTCGGCCCATTTAGCTTACCATGTGCACAAAAGTGGCCATAAAACATTAATCACCATCGATCAATGTAAGCAACATTTTGACGAGTAATATTAGCAACACAACTAGGAACTTTTTTTAAACAGTTACCATGGTGAAAAAGCAAGGATTTATCATCATAGTGATCTACATAGACATCAGTTAGTTTCTCTATATCATTTGTTGTATTGATCTTGAAACTTTTAAATATAAAATAAAGCAGAATATGTCAAACACTAACTATTCATACACACAGGATCAAGGAATAAACACAATTAAATTACCAAAAAGTGCATATAATTCCTTCAGTTAATTAGGAAAACAGTTAATATGATATATGAAATCCATGTTTATATCATAATATTAATATAAAATGTTAAATTAATAGTCATCAAACAAATAAACGGGAAAGAGATAGAAGCCCTCCATATAAGGTTTTGTTGTTCGGGGAGAATCCCCAGGCTGTCGCTTAATCAGCACAGCCTCTATGTTGGAGTGGTTGAGAAACCTCCTCCCCCACCACTCACAGGGGAGCAGTACGGAAAGATGGAGCCGAAATACCCTGAGGGTGGTCACTGCCAGAGTGTTTTACGTCCTCAGGGGGTTTTTAACGTCCCCCCTTTATTTTAAATAATTCAGTGGAGACGGCAGCGCCATTTAACGTGGTCAGCCACCCACGATGTAGTGAGCCAAGAAATTAATCCCTGGAAAAGTTTCGACCTCTTGCGGGGTTCGAACCTGCCGACCGTTGGCACCAAGTGCCGGGTGCTTAACCACTAGGCCACCGGAGCTCACTCCCTCCATATAAACAAGACCATGTGCTTTTATTTACTGTAAATAAAGACAACTGGCCAATCAGAAGATGGTAGTTGTGTCACATGACCATCATAATGTAAAATGAATGTTTATCAGGCAAGATCACCAACCCATTAAAATCTCTCCCATCCTTCAAGCATGATTCTTATATTCAGTAAATATTGATGACATCTGAAATTATTATAGCAGTACGTGTTTTAGATAGTTTTCTAACATGTTTGGGCATGATGGGAGTATGAATGAGTGGGTTTAAACTCACCTATTTTTGCGTTAATACAACTTTTTGCTAAAAAATAAGAAAATAATCAGACAAAACATACTGGTTCATGAACCATTCCAGAACAAAATCTATTATGTGTGTGTATGCAACAAGGGAGGAGACTTCCTGAATTAATTCCCACATTTAATAATTATAGTTGAAGATTTGGGGTTATTTTAAACTAGTTTTAATTGTGCTACTTTTGCAACCCTGAACCACTACTGTTGTTGAACCCTTGCCAGCCCCCTGAATTCAATGGCATATCTATTGCAAAAAACATTATCGTGAAAACATGTATGCCATAAATAGCTATAAGTATAACATAAGTATGCTTTTGCATAGTCTGATTCCCTAACTACATACAATAATCACTATTTAAAACCCTAATCACTCACCTTCACTTAAATATATATCTATTTCCTGCAGGGTTGGCTTTCTCCCCAGCAGAAAGGTATTTTTTTCTCCCCTGCCATGGGGAGAAAGGGGGAAAAATACCTCTCTGCTGGGGAGAAATGGCAGAAACTGGGGAGAAACTGGGGAGAAACTTCCGGATGTGTTTAGTTTAAGGTGCAAAGCATAACCATATGTAAGCCATGGTATCACCAAGTACATTTGTACAGGGATACAATTAATTTATTAATGTTTTCATCTGTTTAATAATGTTTAAGAAAAACAACAAAGTGCTTCCAGACATAATCTCGCTGTCTACTTTCCTTGAATATGTTGAATGTTATGTGGTAAAGTGCAAAACAAAACTACAAACCTGCAAGATAAAGCAATTTGTCCAGCCACAATATAAATTGTATGTCATATGTACACCTCAAGACACTATATGTAAATGATGACATTATCAATAGCCATGTGAATTTATACTACTGATGATCAGCCAACATATCTGCTCAATAATAACTAACTAATCTGCTGAGATTGATAACCCCCATCAGTGTCACATTTTAATCTAGTCAATATGAAGTCTATCTACCATATTATAATTAGGCAGTGCAGACACTTCCCTATGCTATGGTGTAATAACAATCATACACCACTCGGTGGGTGAGTGTTATTACACAGCAGCATCTCTTCACAGTAATATATACATGTAGTTATTACTACAGACTACATGTTGTCAGTAGTATTCAAGCATGACTAGACACACCATCACCCTCCTCATAGTTGATTGGGTATTTGATATAGTGTTAATACTGTTATGTTGCCTTGCATAACAAAGGATTCATTATAAAATCAAATTTATGCACAGATACCAGAAATAAATAATCTTTTATCTCACAATCTTAAACGTGATGAATTATTGACATACACTTTAAATAAGTATGTGGCATGTGGACAAGATTTATAATTAAATAACTTGTGCTTATGTATATTGGTTTGAAACTGTTAAAATCTTTATTAATTGAGTATTTTCATGGCAATTTTCCCAAAATTTAGTTTCCCCTTTCTGCCTTTTCTCCCCCGGGGAAAAAGTATTTCTGCCATATTGGCAGAAACTGGGTAATTACCCTGGTTTCTTTTAAATATGGAATTTTCTACAAGATAGTGTGACAACCATGCCAATTCATACTGGTAGATGATGACATATATTTAATGAAATATTTATAAATATTCATTTTGTGTCAAATTAATTTAGCACAAAATAACATTAATATAATTATCTCTGTTGGAATTATTACAAAGATGAATTTTACATGACATTTGTGACTTTCCATTTTTTCACAAACAGCCTGATTTTCCAATAAACCCCCCTAAAGTGAAAACCGGGTATAAGATGCACTAAAATCAGCAAATTTATTCAATACAGCGAAAACCGACCTAATTAATTTGTTCATTGTTCAATATTATTGTATTTCCCCCTAAATTATGCCAAACATTACCTTCCTTTTTAGTTTGACCTGCATATAAGACGCACTCACTTTTGGTGGTGATTTCATGGTATCAGAAGTGCATCCTATACATGAGTATATATGGTACCTGTGGCATTTAAATAACCATTCCTTCTTTCCAACTTACTATATCTTTAATCAGATTAAAATTTAATATTTTTCAGCATCATGGCACTGTTTGAGAAAGCAAACATTTATCAATCACTATGCGCTGTTCTTCTGTTTGTTGAATTAGACCTGTCTGCAGGACAACAGCAAAGACCAAATATTGTCTTCATCTTGGCAGATGACTTGGCAAGTATATATATAAGGCACAAAGTTGCTGTTGATTATTTAAAATCATCATTGATTATTAAAAATGGATATATTGGAACTATAATTCAGAACTCTTCATTGCTTACCTGGTAGTGAGGTTGGCTACTGTCTTCAGTTCCTGGCCCAACTATATCTGAAAGGTATTTTCTCTTTCACTTCATCTCCTTGCCGTTGGACGCATCCTGGAAAATCTAGAAAATAACAAAGCCCTTGAATTTGAAAAAATCAGGAGATGCCTTGGAAAAAATATTGCCTGTGAAAGAAATATGCTTAGAACCAAAAAAAAACATGAATAAATATTATTCCTGTAGAAGAAAACTTCGATTTTAGAAAAAAAAGAGTATTGGTACATAGTCTTGATAGCCCATGTTAATTAAAATTTAAATAAAAGTGGGTGGATCAGACAGCTTGAAAGGGTAAGGAGGAAGCTGTACCATAAAAATGTCAATAATCGATTATATATTGAATAAATATAATATGCTTTTTTTCCACATATCTTGATTTATTACCTTTAAATCTTGTATATTTTGTCATAGAAAATGATAATTTTGACCTGGAAAAGTCCTGGAAAATAATATTTCCTTGACTGTGGGAACTAAGTTGGAGGGCACATAATCTGTCTGCTCTACTGTGTCTACAAAACTGACCATAAAATAGTAACATGATCATTTAGAACTTTTACTGAGTAGTATTTCATATCAAATATTTACATTTGTAATATTACTTTATCAGTTTTAATTTATATGTACTTAATTATGTTTCTTTTTCCAATTTATATTCATTCATCGTTTAGTAAATCTTGAAAAAGTTATAATTATGTCATTTAACATGTTGCAATTGAACCTCTCCACCTAAGGTTGGAGTGCTTTAAATGATAGAATTTATCAAATTAATGCACTCACAAATTATAACATTTATCACACAACTTAGAGACTTATCTGATCTTTTCAAACATTACTTTTATCTTCAACCCAATGATGCTGTCCTTTGTTATTGTTTTATTTCTTTGTTCTAGGGTTGGAATGATGTCAGCTTCCATGGATCAAAACAAATCCCTACACCCAATCTAGATATCTTGGCTTATGATGGCATACTGCTTAATAACTATTATGTACAACCAATTTGTACTCCAACCAGAGCTGCATTACTAACATCAAGGTATCCAATACGTACAGGTATGTATTTATAACAAAATTCTGACTATCGGTTTGCATCATTATAACTGGCTATTATAAATAAATAATTTGTAGTATAAGGAGGTGCTCTGACACATACCTGTGTTTGTGGAATGTATCTGTAGGCAGTTATCAGTTAACAAATTATAAACGATTTAATATATGTTTGTGATTAAAATCTGAGATGTTCATAATCATATCTGAGTCTTGTCTTCAATACAGAAAAGTTTGGATACCTAACACAATTAAAATAGTGATATAGTGCCTTTGGACTTTTGCAACAATTAGAAGCTTGCTTTATTTCTACCCAGGTTTTTTTTGTTCAGTTGGTCATGCATACTAATACCAAGATTTGTTTGTTGGTAAAATCTATTGGTCTGCAAGTTACCCCAAGATGTACCCATTACAAAACATTATGTCAGATCGAAAACTGTGTGTGGGTTTATCATCAAAACACAAGTTTTTGAAAAAGCAACACAGATCTATTTGCTTTGTGTTTAAGTAAATAATGTTTGGTGTAAGCTATAACAGGCTAGAGAGAGGTTGATGCTAGAGTCTATGACAGAGCAGATTTCCATATTACAGTACCATCGTGATTATTTTCGATAGGTTTACAGCACAGTGTTATTGTGTCTTCTGCTCCTTACGGTCTTGGACTAAATGAAACATTATTGTCGCAATACTTAAAAGAACTTGATTACTCTACACATATTGTAGGAAAGGTATGTATTGTGCTGTGCACAGGACCAGGTAATGAAGTTGACAGATTTACGTTACCCACCAGCTTAGACCTGGTCAGGAAAAGCATCAGTTTTTAATGTGCACAAGATGTTTTCTGGATTAAAGTATTATTTAAGCACTATCTATAGAAATGAAAGCATAAGGTGTAAAACCAGTTAGAAATGCATTGTATCTTAAATTTGTATAATTTTCTCAAAATTGACCCTTTAACATGTTTAAATTCAATGTAAAAACTCACTTAGCTGGTTCACAATTTTATATTGTTTGAAGACTACAATGGAAAAGATATATTTTACTGTTTGTTTTATACTCAAAATTTAATTGTTATACTTAAACAGTATCCAATTATTACTAATAAGTGTTTTGGCTAATACTTTATTAGAGATAAATTATTTATATGATTAAATATTTCTGTGTATTTTATTTTTGCCATTTAGCACTGAAGATATATTATATTATAACCAAGCGCTATATAATTGTAAACTTCACATTATTATAAAGTATGAAGACTATTACTGCCAAGTCTAACTGGTATTTCTAATAACATTATGAGAACTGTATAATAAATGTGAAGTATATCTGTTGTGATTAATGAACCATGAGTGCACACTGGTTTGTTTATGTAGCCACACATCAGCTCTGTACATTATGATTACACAGCTGTGTCTCAGAAAATATACTAGCTATCAAAGGTACAAATTCTTTTTTACCATATATATTCCTGTGTATAAGTTGATGTCGTATATAAGACAGGGTTAGTATATCAGTCAATATCGCGGGAAACTAAATTACTTGAATAGAAGATGAGGTAGAATTTAAATTTTTTTAAAGATGTTATTTTCAGAAAATTGGCATCTTCTTTTTGACCTGGCATGTTGAAATTACCAGGAACATCTAACTATTGGTAGAGATATGCGTATGTACAACTGAATTTACAGCGATATTTATAGATATATAACTATACAACTACCAAGACAGCTAATCGAGCTGAAATTGTTAAATATTACTTGTACTTACAGCTTTATTTTTTTTAAACATCGAATGAAAAAAATTAAAATACAAAACTGTCGCTGATAATTGAAAATTAAATTGAACTGTTTAGTAGAAAAATGAGATCAAACTGAAATATAAAAACAAATAGTACCTATTAGCACTCACCAGACCTGACAGCTTTTTTTGGCTGACTCATGTATAAGATGAGTTGGGAAAAAATGTTTAACAGCATCCAATATTTTAAAAGCAATGGCTGAAATAAGAATTTTTCAAATAGTTTATTTGCTAATGTTTTTATTTTGGAAAGACTGTTGATCTCTATTGGTTTTTAAAATCTTTAAATTCATAATTATGTAACATTAACATCCAACAGTCATCACACATAAAACATCTAATAATAAAAAATCACAAAGTCCATATTTCCTTTTGTATATATTTACTGTTAGATGATACTTAATAGATAGATCATGTATTTTGATATATTTTAACTTGTTTGTTTCGAATACAGACTTATCTGTTACCATGATTTTATCATAACACCTATTGTTAATTGCATTTTTAACAGTGGCATTTGGGTTTCTTTGCAAAAGAATACACACCACTCTATAGAAGCTTCGATTCCCATTTCGGTTACTACAATGGAGCTGAAGATTACCTGACTCACATAGCTGGAGTAGTAGCCTCAGTAAGTTATCTTCTATAACAGCTTTGTATTTTATTCTTGA
Organism: Paralvinella palmiformis; assembly: GCA_025642065.1. Taxonomy (NCBI): domain Eukaryota; kingdom Metazoa; phylum Annelida; class Polychaeta; order Terebellida; family Alvinellidae; genus Paralvinella; species Paralvinella palmiformis. The sequence continues at coordinate 40,067 of JAODUP010001227.1, forward strand.
GATAAAGACTTGGATGGCCTGTTTTCTTACAGTGGCATCTCGGATACCATGCCAGCCCTTATACACCGACTTACAGAGGCTTTGACAGTCACTTCGGATATTACCAAGGTTGTGGCGACTACTATGATCATACCTATACAAATAATGCCAAGCGAGATGTAAGTGTTCACCAATTTTGATCCCAAAGTTTCTTCGCAGGCTCAACATTCCAGCCCCATCAGTATTAAAGGACTTCTCTGTGATGGCATTTTTACCGATTATTAGACTATCAACAAAAAATATTATATGCTTTCGTGTATTAAATTCAGCTGATGTTTACATATTGAATTCAGTGAACTGAATCTGGTTGTACATGTTTCTGTAAGTTAAATGTGATCTCTAATTTCTGCTTTCATACGATTCTGTGTATTGTTACAGGACATATTTAGGTTATTTTAAGTTATTTTTTATGTCCGATATTATTGTTTTTTTATTATTTGTTTATTACATTTAAACTCGGGGCTAATTTTGGTCACAGTAACACTCCATGCCAACACCGAGGCATCATTTTATATGTTTGACGTTTAATCAAGCTTCTGTTATTGGGTTTATGTTGATTGTATAAGTTTTGATACTCATATGATGACAAATTAGCTAAGATAAGATATATCACATACTTTTCCATTGTATTAGATGCCATAATTAGTTAAGAATTTGTTATTTTTGTCTGAGTTTTCTGCACTGTGACCACAGATGTTGCACACATTATCTTAATTTTAAGGTACCAGGTATTAGAGCATAATTATCCTGGATAATGACCCCTTATGTCATATCTGTATCATATTAATTATTCATTTATTTTTCATATTAATCTAATAGTAGGTTGATTCTTGTGATGTGGTGTAACTTAATTCTCTTTCTATTCAGTTTATCAGCATTTTTTGGTTTTGTTTAAGAAAACATTTTTTTCCTGGCAAAAGTTTAGACAAATTAATTCTGTTAATCATGATATAATTGACTCGAGCAAATGGAAATTGAAATGTTTGACTCAGAGTAACTGACCTGAATATATGAGAGAGAGAGAAAAAGGAGAGAGAGTTATAGCTATGCTCACAAATATCATAAATGGTGTCAAAATGTGTAAACGATCATCCACACATCAATTATAATCCAGTTAAAAGTGCTTATTTATTGACTCGTAATGGCCTGTGGGCGCAGCCATTTTTGAAGCTAGACAGAGACCGGAAGCTCCCGAATGCTGTCATCACTTGAACACAGCAGTTTGACCGGAAATCTGTAGAGCTGATGCAAAAGCATATAAACAAGTGTGAGCAAAGAATTATTCCAGAACATAAAGCAATTATCTTGTTTAAATTACATCATGAATGACATACAACAATATCAGTTTGAGCCAGAAGGAACCTTACAAGAGGAAAATTATTAAAATGGCTGAGATATTAACACTCAAGAGCAACTATTATCTGCATCAGTCTAGAGAGTGCTCTAGTGAGCATTTCACTTTTTTTTCTTCCTTCCTTTATTCGATAGTGGTTTGTGGTGCAGCCATAATGGCGGCCCTCCATTAATTTTGATTTAATCTATGAAATCAGGTATATTTCATGATTAGTATTGTGGAATTTTTTATTACTGTTCTAAGCAATACATATTTTTTAAATATTTTCTGAGGGTGAACTGGCCCTTAAAGTATGTGTTTTAGAAACGATGCAGTTGTTTTTCCTTACAATCATAATATCATGTTATATGTTGTTAATTATTTTATCACTTCATTAAGACATATTTAGGAATTGTTAAACAAATTCTGGTTAAAATATGCACCACAAGAGTTCTGATTTTCAAACACCTAAAATGGTCAAAATTTAAATAATACAGCATCTAATAATTTTAATTACAGTATATCCTATCCCTATGACTTTCTCTTTTCAGAATTGGTATATCTTATAAGACTACTGCCTCATCATTCCTATGTAATATATATATATATATATATATATATATATATAAATCCCTCAGCCCATTTAGCCTACCATATGCGCAAAATGTCCATCAATCATCATAATAATATATATATATATATATATTATATATATATATCCCTATGATAATTATTTATCAGCTAGTTGAAGTGTGCAAGGATGATTTCTCATCTTCCACTCTATGCATATGCTTTTTTTTTCTTCTAAGAATTATTTATCATAACGTATCTTTTACCACCACAGCCCAAACAGTGGGGTCTGGACTTCCGTAAAGACATGAAAGTTGATTATACTGATTTTGGGCAGTATTCTACTGAGTTGTTTAGTGGCGAAGCTGAGAGGATAATTGAGAATCACAACAAGAACAAGGTACATACCAGATTGCAGCATCTAGCATTATAATTTCATAACCATAATAGCTAAATGTGAAACATCATCTGGCAGACATGGGGTCAATTCCATTTTGTCAATTCCAATTCTCATTCCATTTCCACTTAATTCTAAATCTACATCAAATTCATCAATTCCAAATTATTCAATTCCAATTCCAAGACTCTGTTTTTACCTACTTCTTTTTACCATGAGTAGATATTCTGAGTACCTACTTGGAATACCTACTCTGAGAGTATATTACAATTACGATTGTCATGGAAGAAATATTTCTGAATTAAAAATTTAAATGGTAAATTAATGTGTGGATTAAATTTTTTAAAAGGAAACTTCAATTCCAGTTGCAATTCAAAATTTATCAATTCCAATTCTATTTTTAAAAAAAGAATTAGAATTGGAATTGACCATCCAAGAAGCCATAATTAGTTGCCAAAAAGCTTAATCGACATAAAATTATTGATCTGTGTAGTGCCATAATTGTTTTATTAACCACAAAACGACATCACTAATGAAATATTTTCAGCCACTTTTCCTATACCTGCCACACCAGGCAGTACACAGTGGTAATCCTGGCACAAAACATCCACTCGAAGCTCCCTGGAAGTACCAGGAAAAGTTTCAGTATATTAAACATCCAGGAAGAAGAATGTTTGCTGGTGAGTCATCGAGCAATTAATAATCGATAATTAGTGATAAATATGTGCTTATGAATTGAAAGTGGAGCTAAATCTGGGTAATTGTTCGAATTTATACAAAAGGAAATACTATAGACACGATGATAATTTTTAAATTTTGTTTCTTGCATTGTTTACATCTAACAGAGAAAACTGCATCCTAGATTTCATTAGTTTGTCTGAATCTTGTCCAATGGCACAATTCTGCCTACAATATCACTTTAGTGAGTGGAACAAATTCCATCAACTTGATTGTGAATTTAATTTTTGCCGTCATGTCAGATTAGCAAGTATTGAAGTTTGTTGATAATGACAACAAATAATGTGACAGCACATCAATCAGTTTCTATCTCACTGTTTACAGCGATGGTCTCGGCTCTTGATGATGCTGTTGGGAATGTTACGAAAGCACTTCACAGATGTGGCATGCTGAACAACACAATCATTGTGTTTAGTACAGATAATGGTGGACCATCTGCAGGCTTTGATTTCAATTTTGCGAGTAACTGGCCACTCAGGTAATCCAAGGGCATTTTTTCTGTTTATAGAATTCAGTAGGATACTTTTGAACTAATCTGCTGAAAGGCAGGACAGTTCAGCTACTAACTAGGTTACATTAATACCCTGCTTTATGTCATTTTGGCCTGCATCAAATTTACTGTTGCACCACTTTTCTGGAGCGATATTTTAACATATGGCACAAATAAAAATATCCCTGTGTCCCACATGGCGCAGAATAAAACCCCGTGATACAATATTGTACATGTTGTGTGCCTTAACGGTCTCCCCATCACTATTATATTTTGTGTGAATGGTTGCTAGGCAGTATTAAGTCCCATGTAGAAGGATCTGTGTTACTTCTAGGATGTGTTTTTGCTGGATTCCTCGATATTTTAATGTATGGCATAACATAAAAAAATCCCTGGGCACCACCGGGGTAGAATAAAATCCAATAACGCAATATTGTAATTGTTGTGCGCATTAACGGTCTCCCCATTCCATTAACTTTAATAATGCCATACCACTGGACTCAAGTACTCTCTCCTGATTGGCCAGTTATCTTTGTTTAGAGTAAATAAAAAAAGCACATGGTCTTGTTTATATGGTGGATTTCTCTGTCCCTCTCTTGTATGTTTGTTTGACCACTGTTTTTTTTGCATTTTATGTTAATACTATGATATAAATATGGATTTCATATATCATATTAACTGTATTCATACTTTACTGAAGGAATTGCATGCAGTTTTTGGTAACTTAATCATTGTCTTTCTACCTTGATCCTCTGTCCATCCACTGCTGAGTGTGAGAGGCAGTTCTCTATGAATAACATTAAAACCTTGCTGAGGAACTCCCTTGACCAGGAAAATCTACGTGATTTGATGCTTATTCCATGTGATGACCTGCTACCCAAAGAATTTCTTCCAGGGCTATTGATAAGTGGCTGCTATCTGGTAATGGTGGTCTTCACCTGAACGGGCACAAGAAAAACATTCCTCAATGTGTTGATGAAAATTAAAACATTGAAATGTTTTGCGGCTGTTTTTGACTATGAGTTAGCTGTAAATATGTGGAAGGAGAAGTAAGCCCATAGAATATATAAAAACGAATCTCAGTAACATTCTGAAGTATTTCTGTAGTTTTTTTTTTATATTACAGATATAAGTGATATGCATACTTTTAATTATGGTTACACTGTAAAACTCTGTGTATTGTGTATAAATATTTCAAATAGGATGCATATGTCATAATTTTCAGTTCAAATATTCCTGGGGGTATGCGTTTGCACTCCTAAATGGTTTTCATGCTAAGTGCCCATGTTATATTAAAATACCCCACTTTTTTTAACCTAAGGGGGAATTACCCCACATAAGCTAGACCCTAGAAATAACACTGTATATTCCTGTATTCACACCTAGCTTATCCCTTGTTAACACTGACCTCCTGGTAACTATTTTGCAAGGCTAAGCTAGACAAAGGATTTATCATAGAAATATTGTAGATGACTGAAACATTAATAATCTTATTCTTAAATAATACCACTTTCTAAGATGATTATAAGTCCACAGAATATTAAAATAAATACAAATCAAGATATTTAATATAAAACAAATATAAGCACTGACAAATTTTTACTATTTCCACTTGTATCTGTTAATTAATTTTGTGGTATTTTTTATTCAAAGTTTGTACAATATATTAGTGATCTGTTGGTCTTGTGTAACTCAAAATTAAAAACAAAACTTCAAATAATCATCCAACTTGGGAACAGCTAACTACAAACTATGGCAGAGGTATCTAGCAGGTGTCATCCCAATGGGACATATCCCAAATGGAGGAATTAGGAAAATATCCCAATCAGATGAATCCGAACAAAATGAGTTCTCATAATTTTAGGGTTAGGGTTCTTATGATGACATAGGACTGTATCATTTAAAAATTAAATTCCTCCAGATGAGTTTCATGGTTTTGGGATTCATCTTGTTGGAACTAAACCTAGCAAATGTTTTCACTAACGTGTCCTATTGAATTAACTTGGCTCAGAGAGAGCATTAATTATTTAGGCTTCTAACTGATCTACAGAAAAATGTGAAGCTGACTTCTGTAAGATGTTGTGTAGTTTAAATGAAACCATCAATCAGTATTTTTGGGGGTAAACACATATATTTGATCAAAGATATCTTCAATTATATATATATACTACTCTCCTTTAGATTACTAGTAGTTCTATACTGTTAGAGTTTGTCTAACTGTTCTTGGAACCAAAAGGCATGTGAGTGCATTAGAAAAAGTTAATATCATTAAGTGTACACCATCATGTCCTCCAGTCATTATTACAATTATGTTAACACAATTTGTGTATTGTTATAGGGTCAAAATAGCAGTTATTTTACATGACTGGCTACGTCAAATGAGACAGATCCATATAATCTGCAGTGTATTGCTTCATTGAGAGGACTATTTAAAATAATAGGTGGCATACTCAGCAGAGAAATGTTTCCTAGTTGCCTGGCTGGATAGAAAACTCCTCCAGTTTAAAGTGACACTGCTGGGATTTGAATCTTCAGCCACCTTCACATTATGACCATGGGTAAGGAGTCTCATGTTCTATCCCACAAGGTCAATATAGATGTTATTCCACTTTAAATGTTACCAACCATCCCAGTTAGTTAGAGCGTAGAACTCATAGCTGAAGGGTCTCAGGTTCAAGGCTTTCGGGAGCTGCAGTGCTGTCATATGGTGACTGGTTCACTCATCCATAAAAATGAGAACCTGACAGGACGTGATGGCTATGTGTCTGATAATGCTTTGCGCCGTTAATGGCAGCATGCTTTGTACGCTCTCGAGAGTTGAGGTGTGTACTGGGTGGAAACAGGTCTGAGTCAGGGATAATAATATTGTACGGCACCTCAGAATAGGGTTACCTGGTTCTGGGTATATATAAACATGCATTATATATTATTATTATAAGATTAGTAAATAAGAAGAAAATAAGTAGAATTTCATTCATAATTTTACACTTATAAATGTGGTGATTAAACTAATTTTAGAATAATGTCAGAAACACAATGTTGGTATTGAAGACATTCACCTGATAAATATCAAATTACTTAAATAAATATTACACCTTATATAATGCATGAACACCCATGCATGCATGCATGTACATACATATGTTCCTATAAAGATACAAATTATACATAATATGTAACTTTTCATGCAGTTCACATTATCTATATGAAACGATGTCTGAGTCAGGGATAATAATACTGTACAGCACCTCAGAACAGGGTATCCTGGTTCTGGCGCTATATAAACATGCATTATTATTATATTGTATATTATTATTATGATGATGTTTTGTTGTTCGGGGAGAATCCCCAGGCTGCCCCTTATTCAGCACAGCCTCCATGTTCGAGTGGTTGAGAAACTCCTCCCCCACCACTCACATGGGAGCAGTATGGAAAGATTATTTTAAATAATTCAGTGGAGACCGCAGTGCCATTTAATGTGGTCATCCACCCACGATGTTGTGAGCCAAGAAATTAATCTCTGGAAAAGACATTAGGGATAATGGGTACATGAAACACATCTAATAACGTGTATGTTATCCGATATTATCCTTCCATGTATTTTTTTATCCCAAGCATACATGATCTGGCTAGTTAGATGTTTATTTATTTTAACATAATTCTGTTGTATTTTTAATACCACATTTTGTAATTCATGACCTGTGATTAGCTAGTTAAATGTTTTTATGTAAACATAATTTTATTGTATTTTTACCCAGGATTTATGGATATTGTTTTTTCCTCCTGATTTTTTATATAGAGGACTGAAGAGTACACTATGGGAAGGTGGTACACGGGCTACAGGATTCATATGGAGTCCACTTCTGGAAAAGAGTCGTTATCATTCCAGACACATGATGCACGTTGTCGATTGGCTGCCAACATTGCTATCAGCAGCCGGCTTCGACATGAATAGGTTGCCATCCAACTTAGATGGCATTGATCAGTGGACAGTGTTGTCGCGTAAAACCAGTTCTGCACGCACTGAGTTCCTCTACAACATTGACCCCAAGGAGCCAACAGCAGCTATAAGGATACGTGATATGAAGCTGATATATGGTTTAGGCAGCACTGCTTTGTTTGATGGTTGGTACAGACCTGAACAGTTAGCGAAAAATGTCAACATCAGCTATATGGATACTGGTGACTTAGATGACCCTTACCTTAATCCGTATAACAAACTAATTGTGGATACAGATGGAGCAAAGAACATGCCAGATCAAGCACATGATGCACACACAGAATCAGCCCCAGATGATATGTTTCATTCGGATTTAGTAAGCATATTAGCAGACATTGGCCGCTACAATATAACGCCTTCACCTGCCATTTTAAATTGTTCACATCGTCCCGCTAATTATTCGACCAACTGTAAACCAGCAGTGAAGCCGTGCCTCTTCGATGTGATAAAAGACCCATGTGAGTTCAACAACATTGCAAAACAGAGACCGGATATAGTGAAAAGATTGTTTTCGCGGATTGTTCTCTACAAAAGATATATGGTAGCACCGAAAAACAAGAAGCCAGATCCCAGGGGTTTTCCTTATTATCACAATGGTGTCTGGGTGCCATGGATTAAACTTACTGATGGAAAACAGTGAACGCCATAAACTATAACTATTACCACTGATACAGGATTCATTACTTTTCAGGACTGCTTAGCTAGGGTTGTCACACTGTTTCCTCATTTGTTTCATTCCGTGCTATTGCCGAAATCACTTCATTGCCTATCAAACCCTTTCTTCTGGAGAACCTTCATATCTATTTTCCATGCTTTCTCTGGCACCCAATCCCAGAGAGCTGCATTTATCTAGTGTTCATGTCTGTTCCCAGGGTTATAACTCACGGCAGGACTCATGATTTTTTCAGTTGCTGTCCCTACTTTTTCGAACTCAGTCCTTGAACAAGTTAAGTCATCAAATAGCATAGTTTATTTCCATCACCATCTAAAATCTCATCTTTTCAGACTTGCTCGTCCCTAGTAAGTTTTCACTGCATCCGATCAGTTGCTGACAAATTTTGCAAGGTATAATGGATTTGTGCAGAATTTTATTGATCTCAATATTATAAATGCTTTCAATCAAAAAGGTTACATCTGCTACTTATTAAACTGTTCTGTGTTATTATGATTATTTAGCAAATATTTGTAGGTCTGCTCCAATTATTATTTGATATTCTATAAGATATTTGTCTTCAGTTAACAAGATACATGTTATATTTGGTTAAACATCTTAAACTTTTTGGATAATTTATTATGGTCGTTATTTTAGTATAATAACTACAAAACTGTCTTATTATTTAGAGTGCTTCATTGACAGAGTAGATATGGTACTGTGTTACAAACTTCCATGCCAAGGTTTGGGGGGCGCCTCAGTGGCCTAACAGTAGCGCGTTGGACCACAGATCACTACCACCCATGTTCGAATCTTGGCGTGGGCATATCTGAAGGTTGTTTCATCTTTGACTTCAATTCGTTACCTTTGGAGGTCCCTGGGCCCATTTAGCCTACCATGTGCACAAAAGTAGGCATAAAACATCAATCATCCATCATCATCCGTGCCAAAGTTTGAATCTCTGATATACTATTCATGGGATTAGGGATTTTACTGTGGCCACGTTTTCTAAGTGTGACCTGTCCCGTGGTTACCTACCTTCTCCCTGTTGGAGTTTCTGTTTCGAGCGTTTGGCTAAATTTATTTTTACTCTTCTAACATGGCTACATTTTTACAATTTTGTACATAAATTCAAATTTTTTCTATACTCAAGTATAAAAGTATTTTTGAAAATATTTTGTAAAGTTCCAGTACTTTTACCATGTTATCCTATTCCGGTTATCAGGTCACAAAAACAACCATGAATTTGTGTGTGTGTGTGTGTTTGTGTGATGAAAGTCAGCTACCCGAATAATAAAAGTTCACTTAACAAAAAAAACATTCGGCGATAAAAAGACCAAGTGAAATAAAAGAGACTTTTACTAGATTTCATAGAAAGGTTCTGTTTGTTTCAATCGGAATGTGAATTACCGGATTAAGTTTAAAGTAAACTATTGCCTTTATAAAGGCTGTCATTTATATATTGTTTATATTTAGATGTTTGATAATTATTTATTATGGGGGTACCATCTTTATTATGACGCCCTCTATTGATTTGTTTGTGCCACATTCCACAGACTTGATGAAGTTTGGTTAATTGATGTGCTTAATTGTGTATTGCTCAAGGAAAGGTTGAGGGTATATTTAAAGGGCTAGCTGTGTACTCGACTGCTTTGTGACTGACCAAACTGTCAGAGAATTTTTATTGTATTATCAAATAGTTGTTAATATAATTGGTTGATAAATGGTTTTAAAAAGTTAATAAATCTGAAGCACTTGTGTGCTGCAGAAGAAAATGCGTTCTTAGGTGATTTGTTTTATTCAGTCAAAGATCAGAGATGCATCTTGTTTTATTATGTAAGATGTTCAATATGTATCTCAAAGTTTCAAACAAGAGATTGGCTGTAAAAAGGGAGCACAGTAGATCAAACACTAACATAATTCAAAGAGTAAATAAACCACTCACTTAAACTCACTGTAAACTACTGATTAATCAACAATTTTTCACTGATCCCTCCATATTTAAAGTAAAAACCTTTTCCGGTATGTTCTTATCAAAATTATACTTCGACCATATCGAAGTGTACATTTTTCAAAGACACAAGACACCGTTAATACTTAAGTATTTACTACTTGCCAATTAAGTTGCAAAAACTTGGGGATCAGTGCAATAGAAGTATCATTTGTGTTCCTGGTGAATGAATGTTGTTTAACGACGCATTGGCACAATTTAAGGCCATTCAGTGTATGTTCCTGGTGAACTGGCAAGACTATGTTAGCATGGGTCAATCATTATGTCACGAATGATGATGGTGCAAAATGTTGAGTGCAATAACAACATCAGAGAGATAGCATGCAAAGAAGATGGAATTTATTTATATATTAATTTGTCACAAGTAGAATGTGTCTACATGTGTTATTGTCAATCCCACATGGACAAATGCTGGCAAATGATAATTGAAAGAGGCTCTAGAATTAATTGATTACACACTTTTGGCAGTTATATAGAAAAAGCAATACATTTTAACAGTAAATTAAAACTTGGCCAACATTAAATAAGTGATACATAACTTAAGCAAATTACAACAAACCAAATACCATAGATTTTACATACGTTACATCAATAGAGTTTAGTTAACAGTTAAAGCTGAATTACATTATCCGATTAAATTACACAATGATCTGTGGCAATCTACTCATTAAGCTAAGACGATAACACTCCAAAGTAAAGGACAGCAAATCATGACATATTTTAAGATATATTAATATAGTTACAATATATTACGCACAGCTGAAACTAATGTTATATTATAAATATTAACAAAATCAATTTGTGTGTTTTGGCATTGGCAAATAATTGTGTGTGTGTGTCTGATTCTAGCTACAAAGAAGCTTGGTTTAGAAACTGTCCTTAGAATTATCTTAGTTTCTCCTAAATCACATACAGTAACCTCGTACACCGAGGTTTATTGCGCATGCCTTAATATAGCTAGTCAACTGTTGAGAGCAATTTTTAATAATATTTTAAGACTAGTAGTCTCTTAAGCCAGATATCCACGCGGACAGGCTTTTGTGTGCTGTACAATAATCAGTAAGAAAAGGGACACCCAACTACACAAACCACATCATGTAAGAAATCGCTGAACCAGAAAGATCGCGGTAGAAGTGAGCCATCTTAAAATGGCACAATATTCTCAATACTGATTCCATATCACATTCTGTCAAAGTATTTTGCAGAAGATATATCTACTTTCATTCTTGCAGCCACATCCAAATTAAAATGATACGTGTATCTATGGGATGTTTCAGCCAACAGGATAAGACTTCAGCATGACCATATCATTTCCCAAGGAAGTAGGTCTTTGGCCACATGTCAGTTGTGAGAATAAACAACATAATCATTCACTCATTCACTCAAGCAGCTATTTCATCTGGTCCCTTATATGTCACAGAGAATTAAGATTCCTCCATCATTACTCCTTCATCTCTATGGCATTCCACACTGAAGAATCAACTCATACTAAAGTTGAGACAAGGTCATTACAATCTTAAGATTTGGCTCCATTTGTGTTACACTGTTAATGTCCCTATAGTCACAGTTCCAGTGAGCTGGGAAGTCAGGTTAAAATCCAGACTTTGTTTGAGATGACTGGCAAGGTTTTCTCTATCAAATAAACTATTCTAAATTTATTCAGATTTAGTCTCCATGCTTAATCATTAAATTACAATCCATCTTCTTGTACCGCGTTTGTGGTAGCCAGCAACATAAAATTGCCATTTTTTCCTCATAATTTATTCTTTTAATATTTAAAAACTACCGCTGAGCAATACTTTTGTATGTGGTGCTAATACATTCTATTATTATTATATTCATAGACAAGTATTTCATAATTGAGAACATCATATCCATAATCCAAACACACACACACACACACATATATATATATATATATATATACAGATATAATAGTTATTAAATATTTCCAACAGCATGACCATCTTAAAATATGGGAACTTCATAACGTGTGACTAACAAAAGGTGATAGTAATTTATTTGAGTTAATATGTCATTACACTCTACTCACTCACTCACCCCTCACTCACTCAACAGGATAAAGGTTGTACCAAAATAGAGAGCTCAGAATTCACATAAATGGTTAAAAAATAAAAGACAGTTTATTATGATGTTTTAGCCAATAAACATGAGCAACACCTAATTTTCACCATACGGCGTAATGGTTCCTTTATGGCTTCGTAAACACACTGCTTGCAGTTAACAAGTCAATTCTTCCTGTAATTAGGCTGTTTACGACTTCCAGTGCGGGGTCGTTGCTCCTGCTGTAGTGATATACCACGTTTCTCACTTCGCTCTTTCTTCAGCTAGAAGGAAAATACAGCAATGTTTTGATTAGATTGTTAGGACAGACAATGACATAACTTGACCTGATGATAAAATAATCACTGACTGTGAATCAGACATGTTCTGTAACATTGATATCAATCAATATACACAAAGCAACCATGACTTGCCATATGTTGATAGGTTGAGTAAATCGGTGGGTGATTGATTAGGTGAATGATTGAGTGAGTGAGTCAGCGAGTCCGTGGGTGAGTGAGTGAGTTAATTAGTGACTGAGTTTTATTTGTACTCAGCACCTGTCATTCTCTAAAGAAACACAGATGTGAACTGGAATTGAATCCTTATTTTCAAATTTGTAGCACAATACATTAACAACAAAAAATGTAAAAGAAATTGTCTGCAACACAACACAACATGGAACGGAAAATACTCAACATCACTTATAAAGACTGGAAAACTAACAAGTGAGTGAGGGACCAAACTAAAGTTATGGACATTATGGAAATAATTAAAAACAGAAAATGGACATCAGGGCAGGTCACATCAGCTGCAGAACGGATAATAGATAGAGTGCAGCACTGACAGCTTGGACACCCATGGGTGGCAAAAGAAAAAGGTGGAGAGATGAACTACAACAGTACATGGGCAATGTGAACTGCCTCCAACCCACACATGCCCATAATTCCCCCCCCCCCAAAATACAAGATACTCAAAATAACAATACTATTATCTGGTTTCTCGATATTTTCCAATATGACAGAAAACATGTCCCTATACCCAAATCCTGACCAAACTGTTATCCTTAAGTACCTACTCTATAGGACCTACTACTACTGAATATGCCATATATTGTAAATTCTAAATTTATTTAGAATTAGCTATAATTATTTTGATAGATCCTGGAGAGGTTATAATAATAACATATAATAAATTATAATATATCTATACTTACCCTTTCCTGATATCTTCTTTCAAAGTAATCCATATCAGATTCTCCTGGCTTCTTCATGGCTGACATTCTCTCAGCAAGGTCTTCATCTAGTTTGCTGTACTCTGGAATGGGTGTGGACATATTACTGTGTGTGTGTTAATTGTTGTTGTTTTTGTTGTTGTAGGTATTACTTATTTATTTTAATTATCACTGATCAGATTAATATCTTCAATATAACAATTGTGCTTCTGACTTTCTCCCTTTCAACACTGTGTGTGTGTGTGTGTGTGTGTGTGTATCTGTCTGTCTATCTGCTTGTTCTGTCTGCACGTCTCTCTGTCTGTCTGAGCCTGCCTGTCTGTTTGTTGGTTAGAGGTAAGCACTGATTCCATTAGTGTACGTGTTCTAATGAGATGTACACATCTATACGAGAAGACAGTCCTACATATAACACACAGGGATCACTTTGATATACCTTTCAGGGCTTTGTGTTTAGCTTGTATTGAAGGTACAGCAGCACGTAAGAAAGTGTGGTCACTAGACGTAATCGCCTGACCAAGGAATTCCTCACTTGGAGCACCTGAATCAAATAATCAACATTAAAAACATCATATATATATATATATATATATATATATATATATATATATATATATATATAGATGGTTTGAAGTACACAAAACATCCAGTAAGGTTTAGTATATTAACACAGGGCACGGGATAGCTCATTAAACATTTCTAGCTTTTGCTTATTATCAAAGGATATAATGATGACTATACATACATAAATGATGTTTCAAAAATAAAAATAAATGTTTAGTCTTTTAATTTCTTGATATCAATGACATATATCATACTCATTTAGCCATCTATATCATCAAACAAAGAAACCCTAAATACAACAGATGTTGATAATTCTTCAATTATGGTAGGTCATGGCTACAAGTGTTTATGATTATGTTATGGTTTTTCTATAAAAGTAAGGAAAATTATCCAAGAACTGACTTGTTCTTGCCATCAAATAAATAATATTCTATTATGAAATAACTGATTATCTTGGATTCAATAACTCATTACAACTGAACAATCATTGATGGCACGTTGTATTGGCCTACGCACCTTTGTCACAGCACTGTTCAGATTCTAAACCTGAACCCCGAGTTTAATATCAGAACATAATTTGTTCCTTTCCCCTAGATAAGTTCTGATGGAGGGGAGATGGCTATAGTTACAGAACCAGTACTGCAAGTACAGTAGAGTGTTGGACCCACTTTCAATCATGCAGCCCCTCTGTCAACCAAAAATTAAAGCTAGATGCTCATGCAAGTAAACATTTTGGCTGTAACACTTATCATCAATTAAAAGGAAACAGTCCATTCCGAATTATGAAATATCAAGTAACATCATTAGTGAGATAGCAGTGTTGACATCCCACACTACATCATCATATACATTATATCATTGCTATAAGGATCAACTTGGAATCCCACTAATTTGTTACTTAATTGTAACAAGAGTCTCCTCATAACCTAATTTTAATACAAGAGAATTTAATACTCCCAGTAACTAGATTTTGTATTGAAGGTACAGCAGCACGTAAGAAAGTGTGGTCACTAGACGTAATCGCCTGACCAAGGAATTCCTCACTTGGAGCACCTGAATCAAATAATCAACATTAAAAACATCATATATATATATATATATATATATATATATATATATATATAAAATTAGATGGTTTTTGAAGTACACAAAACATCCAGTAAGGTTTAGTATATTAACACAGGGCACGGGATAGCTCATTAAACATTTCTAGCTTTTGCTTATTATCAAAGGATATAATGATGACTATACATACATAAATGATGTTTCAAAAATAAAAATAAATGTTTAGTCTTTTAATTTCTTGATATCAATGACATATATCATACTCATTTAGCCATCTATATCATCAAACAAAGAAACCCTAAATACAACAGATGTTGATAATTCTTCAATTATGGTAGGTCATGGCTACAAGTGTTTATGATTATGTTATGGTTTTTCTATAAAAGTAAGGAAAATTATCCAAGAACTGACTTGTTCTTGCCATCAAATAAATAATATTCTATTATGAAATAACTGATTATCTTGGATTCAATAACTCATTACAACTGAACAATCATTGATGGCACGTTGTATTGGCCTACGCACCTTTGTCACAGCACTGTTCAGATTCTAAACCTGAACCCCGAGTTTAATATCAGAACATAATTTGTTCCTTTCCCCTAGATAAGTTCTGATGGAGGGGAGATGGCTATAGTTACAGAACCAGTACTGCAAGTACAGTAGAGTGTTGGACCCACTTTCAATCATGCAGCCCCTCTGTCAACCAAAAATTAAAGCTAGATGCTCATGCAAGTAAACATTTTGGCTGTAACACTTATCATCAATTAAAAGGAAACAGTCCATTCCGAATTATGAAATATCAAGTAACATCATTAGTGAGATAGCAGTGTTGACATCCCACACTACATCATCATATACATTATATCATTGCTATAAGGATCAACTTGGAATCCCACTAATTTGTTACTTAATTGTAACAAGAGTCTCCTCATAACCTAATTTTAATACAAGAGAATTTAATACTCCCAGTAACTAGATTTTCTCATAAATAAGGTCCTTAGAGTAATGTGTTACTAGATGTCTATCTATAACAGCTCAGGCAGCAATGAGTGCCACGCCCTTTTAAGCATTTAATTAGAATAGAAATGTGTGAGTTTTTTCACTATTACATTACTGTATGTCATCTAGCACTGTATATCATCTAGAAGAATGTATTTACAGTCAAACTACATAAATAATAAAAAAAACATTACATCCAGTTATCCAATGGATGTCAAGTTTATTAATAGATACATATGCGCACAAATTTCCAGTAATGGTGAAAAACTAATTCTTTCCGAGTTTTCCCTGATGGCAAAAAAGATACTTAATTTTGAAGTTTTCCTGACTTACAAAGTGGCTGGGAATCTGAATTTATGAGATCCCTAAAACAAACAAAAATATGCTGAACAATGGTTGAAAATATAATGGTAATAATTTGGAAAAAAACATCATGATAAAAAATATAAACACAACGTTAAGATTTAATATTACTGGTGTTTCTAAGTTAATATTCTATTAGAAATAGATTAATTATTAGCAAGCATCATCTTACAAGGAAATTACATTTCAGTTAATTCGATATTATTTCACATGAAATTAAACATAATTCAAGTTCTGAACTAACTCATATATTTAATTGTCTTTCATTTACACTTTCATAGTTGTGTGTAGGTTGTTTTTAATAACTGCAATATGAGTTTTATATTCATATTAGTCTGCTAAATTAATTTTCATACAAAGCCAATTTTTGGTTTATTTTACCTCGACCGCTGGGATCCAGTCTCGCATAGCCTTCAGCTAACGAAGAGAAGCCCGTCAAACCTCCCATAGCTTTGTACCCAACATCGTGACCTACAGGGTGACCCCTTGCTTCTCGTTCTTCTCTCGTCTCAACAATCATGGCGTGGTCATTGTAGGACAGCCCACAGCCACACGTGTAGCTCGACTTAAAACCTGCACACTTCTGGCATATGGCTGAAAATAGAATATATGTGACGATTATATTTCACTGTCTACTTAATTCAGGATGCCATAATAAACATCTGCAGTGATTTATCACTCAGGTGTCCACAGATGTTTGGTACTTAAATAATTTGATGAGTATAAATAATTCTCCAGAGAACATCAGCCATGTCAACAATTATTTATTCTACTATATAATGTAATATAATGACTATTGATTGACAAAGATGTTCTATGAACTTTGACCTCAATCATTCCATAAATAGAATATGTTCCCGACATGTCATGTGATGATACTCTTATATTTCCTCGACATTTCCTTGGTATTTAAGACACACACGCACACATATGCACACACATATGCACACATGCATGCATGCATGCACACGCACACACACACACACACACGTTTTTTTCATGTGTACTTGATCCTCGATTATAGTTGAGTGCATACATGAAAAATTAAACCAAATTTATCACAGTAGTATTAAGGCTCGAACCCAAGACTTACAAACTGTGGAAACTAATTATACCAATTCAGCTACCTCTCACTAATGAATGGACACTCCAATGAAGCAGATAACAATGTACCATATTGTAGTGACAATCTGTCAATAAAACTGGGACCAGACTTCCCAATGTATCAATCATCTGTAAAGGGTTATAGCAGTTTGATCATCTGATTTCACTGTGAAGAGATATTTCTGTTGTACATTCGAGAGGAGACAATAATTAAAGCCTCAAAGCTAAGCAAAGCAATTGCTCACTCACCAATATTATAATTAAGAGACATCGTTATCTTGGGATATCCTTCTGCACATCACAAAGGTGAGTGATATGAATGAGTTTTGTTTAACCTCAACACTCAGGTCTGTTTAACCTTTAACATTTATGAGGGACAACTCCTTATGGAACCACCCCACAAACACAGCCATGAACCGGATTCAAACCGATAACCCGAAGATTTACAACACAATCCTCTAACTACCATACACTGATGGAGAAATTTACACATTACAAGAAATAAATCAAAGGGGATGATACTAAATATACTTCTTGTTCTGATGTGTCATAATATTTACACCTAAGTATCTGAACCTGAAAACAACATACAGAATGTACTAGCAACTCAAATACTGGTCAGTTCATATAAGTATTATTAAATATTTACTGGATTGCATTAACATAAATATTAATTTAAAAACATCACTAATCCGTGTAGGATCAGACAAATTATTTCATATTTATGACGGGCACTTCCATGGGCTAACTGGCTGGGCTATATCAGAAGGGTGTTTCATCTTTCACTTTGCCTTGATCATTAATGACCTGTGGAGGTCACTCGGCCTACCATGTGCACAAAAGTTGCCATTAAACATCAACATTTATATTCATGTTTATTGAGTGGACACCATTACGGCATTACCTACACTTTTTACATTGGTACGGAGGTTTCTCCGAGTGTTCATTGGCCATATGTTTACACGTAGAGCATCTGATTGGTTGACTTCCCATCAGGGGCACGTAGTGATAAGACACACATTTACAGCCTTTCATACGACAGGGGAGTAAGATTGGTCGATCCTCGGGTATGTGCTCAAAATCTGTCTTGTGTTGGTGATATCTAGGTAAACAAGAAAGAACAATTGGTGATGATGATGATAATGATGAGACAAATATAATGCCTGTTTGTACAGCTGCCTCTGTCTGACACGAGGCATTCAACAATACAGAATAATGATATAATCAAAGGATACCTGAGACAATTTAGAAGAAAGGTTAATTAATTATAATTGAATGTTTCTATTTATTGCACATGTCAAAATCAATTTTAAAATATTAATGTGTAAATGAGTTGATTAGGTGGTTTATTTAGCCTTGTAGCTGCAGGTAATAACACAAAGGACACATGCCTGAGGAGTCACTCCTTAGGGAAATATCTCACAAACACAGTAATGGGTCAGATTCACACCCATAACTTGGAGGTTTGCAGTACATAGCACTATAACTGTTGTGCTATCAGATTAGCCAAAACCTTATTGTGTGTAAAATTCTAGACATTATATGCAGGTACAGGTATTGAGTTCTACAGGTGATGATTGCAGGCTGAAAAAGATTGTGTCTCCAGAGATAATACATTTCACATCTACCGGAATATGGAAGTTTAGATGATGAGATATGGATACCATTATTACCATGATAGATAAATTGGCTCAGAGTCAGTGACAATGAGTACATGTTCCAATTAGGTCTTGTATGTGCCAGGAGTGGAATATATTGACATAATAATTATTTGTTAGCAAACGAGTAGATTGTTCGTGTAATTTAAGTAGTAAAAACATTTATTATAATCAATCACCAGGTGGAGCCTTTTATCAAGTTAAAAGTTTGCGACATTATCCAACAGTGGTTTATTTTTCAGACATATCTGATGTCAGCTCACCATTTGTCAACACCCAGCTATAAGAGGTCACATCAGAAATGGATATTTTAAAGATAAACCTTTCATTTCCAGTGTGATCATTGTCAATTGGATGTAATATTATTATTATGATCCGCTGTATGCTAGATATTACTGATAACTTGTCTTTATATTTACTTCTATTTTCACTTAAATTACATTTAAGTGACACTCAATTAGTTTTTTTAGAGGACACGTCGGCTTCTCTTACCTCTAAAGCAGTTTTGGAAAGGATTACTTTTATAAAATTAAAATCATCCCATCACCCTTATACTTATTATATATCACTCCTCACAGTATCCACAGCAATATTGACACCAGTGCTCATATATTCAAAAGTGGGAGGAATTACATTACTACAGTTTCAGTATTATAAATTCATGCATGACTCTCTCTGGAGTACTCACACTGGAATAAGGAAATGTTGTCAAAAGGAAAGATGACGTGTGTTTTACTGTTTTGTTAAAATACCAGTTTAACAAAGGTAAATTATAAACAATGAATTCTTTGAATTTCATGCCGTACAATTTAGGTGTATTTGAGAGTATGGATTTTGAATTTTTTTGGGGGAAGATAGTTAGCATGATCTTGTGTAATAGAGAAGCCAGATGTGGTACACTGACTGCAGATGATACAAAGTTAATCAATCTTGATAAGATAATACTGCTTTTATTTAATGCAGAATAATAATAATTGATTGTAATTTAAACACACATACACACACATGCACGTCATAGAGAATGTTATGCTCTTTATTCTAGTGATCAGCTTAATTAACATCTACCTGTGCTGGCAGAAGCAGGGTGTCTCGGGGCCAACCAGCTTACAGTCCATTCCTTCCGCATTTGTCCAGCTTGTATAGATACGGTTTTTCATCCTCTATATCGTTGAAAATGTAAAATAATTAGTTCAGAGATGAATGTTTCCATTTAGCACATAATCTCATCTGTTCAGGAAACACCTTGAAAAGGTAAAAATAACATAAATAAATTTAGCTGATCCTTTAAGAGTTCAACAATTTGACACATTTTCATAACAAAAAAAGCTATTCACAAAGTAGATCAACAAAAGTTTTTCAATACTTTAGAAGTTTCATGCAAGTCCCTGAAATGGGTGATAACAGTAAAACCATAACAGTAAGACCATAACAGTAAGACCATAACAATAAAACCATAACAGTAGGAATTTTATTTTCAGCGCCATTCTACATATAGGTACACATGCATGACTGTTTCAGAACACTAAAACAAATGAAGTGATACTTTATGAACCAAGTGCATTAGTGATGAAGTATATATGTTTTTACCTTTGTGGCACACAATGTTGTTGATGGCTGTGATATTTGAAAAGCATTTCAATCTATAAATTCCATCTAAATTAGTTAACTAAATATTAATTTGGCAATATTGAAGTTGGAAGTTTTTTCTTCATATTTGTAATGTTCGATTTGTTTTGGTTTACAGAAGTAGAATATTTGTAAGTCACGTATAATTAGTTTTACTTAGAGTAGTGTGTGTGTGTGTGTGTGTATGTAGGTTTGTGTGTGTGTATGTGTGTGTCTGTGTGTGTGTGTTTACTCATATGTAACAGTAGGGTTCATAGTGAAAACATAATTAACTAGGCACATAATATCGTCACTCAGGATATTATATGTTCTATTCAAGAGCATTGCATGGTACTTTCAAAATGTGATCAAATCTTTTGAAGGGTCTATAATAGAAATATCCAAGTTTATTGAGTCTGGTAAGAACAAAAGTGAATTATTACATGGTAGACCTTATGGTGGTGGTACCATAGTGTTGAGTAAGTTGCAGGTTTTTGTGTATACAAATTAACACTCCTGGCAACGTTTTCACTTTTATTACAAATAAAAATAAGCTCAGGAAAAACTTCATCAAGCTTATAAAGAATTGGAACTTAATTGCTAAGACCTATCTGACACAACTATGATAGCATATGTCAGGTTTTCATAAAACACAATAAATTCTTCTCCTTTGTTAGGATGAAAACTGATATAGAAAATTGTCCTTCACAAATCAATGGTCACATGTTACCAACCATATAAGTAATCTTATGATTTAAATTAATTTACATGGGGCATTATGACATCAATAGATTATATCTTTTACATTATAATGAATCAAATTTGAACAAAACATTAATGAAAATGATACAACTGTCCCAACATTTGCAGGATAACATACACAAAATTGACAACACAAAATATCCCTCTCCTAAAATTGACAAGGAGAGTAATTTACTCTCCTCAAATTGATTGATACAAATGTAAAATAAGGACGATGCTGCTACCAGATCATTATTCAAACACACTACAAAAGCTATTGAAGTCTCATGTCATTCAGTTAGCTAAACAGGATGATAAATATAGAAATGTATTATATTCTTTAATACTGTTTAAAACAAGCTAAAAACAATGAATAGGTTAATGAAATTGCACAAACTTGTAGCAGTACTACTCAAAAAACATAAAATATAGAAATGTCTACGATTTGTAGCCAATAACATTCCCAGTCAGCCACTGAAGAAAGGTGGTTGACTGAACAGAAAAACTGCTCGATTCTCAAAGTTTTGTTGACATGTTGTTACTTAAATGCACCATGATGGAGGCCCATTGCAATACATGATCTTTTGTAATAGCAGTAACACTAAAATGAATGACAAACTTCACACGAGCCTCGCTTAGAGATTTCTATATACAGAGGGAATGTTTCCATTTAAATTAACTACAACAAAGCGGAAGTAACATATTATGATGCAAAATTTTCTTATTAGTAGAATCAACAGGTGATTCAACTTCATACACAGGAACATTAATACATGGCTTCCTAACAACAACATAAGTGACGTCATCCCACCTATTGGACAATTTATGTCGATCTTAGAAACCAGTTTTCTTGACTAATACATGATCACCAATTTCTAGAGTTCCAGAATAAAATTTTGAATAATAATTGGACTTTGCTAACTTTGCAGCAGATTCCATAGGCTTCTCTAATGTTTTCAGCAAATTTACTCTGGAAGGCTTCACCCCCATTTACCAAGCCTAATTATATATCAATGGCAATTTGTGATAACCTACTAAACATCAATTTGTATGGAGTGTGTATAATGTACAGTCATGTGGAGTACAATTATAAGCATATACCAAGGAATTTAAATAATCTTTCCACTCCACTGTTCAAACACAATTGTAATCCTCTCTAAATAAAGAATGAACAGTGTGGTGGCATACTTGTAATGATCATGGTATTGAATCTTTCTTGATTATTAACATAGACATGCCATGTAGTGCCACAGATAATTATGTGTATCGAGATATTCTAAATGATAATAATTAAATTTACATGTACTAAATATAGTATTGTTGACTATGTAATTATAAGTGGATATTTCAATACAAATCTAAACAGAACACATTCTGTAGTACTTTGTGTAGTACCAAATAATATGTGTTTATCTACTTTAATTCTGATCTAAGAAGCACCAAAGAAATTCTGGAGTGAGAGTGTAAATTATAGAACTGTTGCTCTAGTTAGGTTTCTTAGAAAGGCATTGGATTTTATTATTATCGACAAAACTGATGCCACTATTAGGCTTTTGGCCATGTAGAATATTACAAGCTTCTTTTATCAGTTATTTGATTGACATATGTGTCCTGTAATGTCACTAATAGAGATAAACAGAGGGGATACCTTATTGCCTCTATTGTTCTGTAAATATATCAACATCTTACTGCTGCCATATTGGTAATAAGTTTCTGGGTGTTTAGATTGATGTTTTGAACTTTTGATTGGTTCAAACATACAACAATTTACTGTGCATGGCATAAATATGTTAGACCTGAGTG
This sequence comes from Paralvinella palmiformis, assembly GCA_025642065.1. Taxonomy (NCBI): domain Eukaryota; kingdom Metazoa; phylum Annelida; class Polychaeta; order Terebellida; family Alvinellidae; genus Paralvinella; species Paralvinella palmiformis. Next base: position 63,497 of record JAODUP010001227.1, read on the forward strand.
GAATATACCTTACCATGCACATTGCACATTCATAGCACATTTGCATAGTGGACAAAATACTGATTACCAACTGCTATGAATATTTGTGAAACATTTCTGTGGCACTCTTAGTAATATAATAGTAATAATAACAACATTGTATCTTAGTGCACAAAGCTTTATGAGTTTTCCCTTTATGTAACATCATCAAACAGACAAATAACAAAAGATAAATAACACCTGTTTAACTTTTATGTCTATATTTCACTTGGAATTTTGGAATTTATATTTAATAAACTTTGCGTGATATTATTTTTGTATATATTATTTACTGAATTCTAAGTTTATAAAATTGTATTTTCCTATTTTAAACTTTCTATTCCTAAATTTATCTACCTACTGGTATTTTGTATATAGCTAATATTATCATTATTATTATAACTGGCTGCTAAAATTATTTGGTATAAAATATTTTATTGGTGAATAAGAAATTAATGATAGTACCTAACATAAAAAAAAAGAATATGACATCATATTTATAGAATAACCAGCATCATGACATACCTGTGGGATCATCTTCTTCTTGTACGCTTCATATTCATCTGGATTGAATAGTTCACCTCCATCATCATCTCCAACGATACTAAAACAGACAAAAGATTGTGTGTACTTAATTGTACAATGATGACACATACTGTATAGAAAATAAGAATGAAAGTTGCTGTACTGAATTCAGTGGTCTGATTAATCCTTTATGTTCCAATAACTATATACATACAAACCAAAAACCCTCTAGTTTGCTCCATTTTATACCTCATTTAGCCACACATGAAATTAACCAAGTATGATTTTATAAATATTAACTGGAAACCATTATTGTAGCAGATAATGATCTTCTGCCAAATCAAGGATTAGAAGAATAGTTCATGTTCATTTAAAACGTTTGGGATTAATGGGAATATTTTCACACAAATTATAAATGATATTAAAATATGAACATATTAAAGCACATATTAAAATATACAGTTTAAAGTGCTGGTAAATCTACTATCAGTCATCTGTGGACCCAATATTTTGAAGGTAGATAGAGAGACCAAAAGCTCCTGAAGACTGATTGTAGTTAACACAAGCTGTTTGCATACCCTCATTATAACAGTGTAAACAAGTGTCAGCGAAGCATAATTTTGGAACAAAAATGTACCACTATTTATGAATATTACAGTATAACCTCGATTGTTACTGGAATCACCAAAATAAACCATATAGAGTTTTTTCTTATGAAGATCGTTTTGTTCTCTTGTAGCACAAAACATCCACTGAGCTGTTAGACTTATGTTAACAAATTGATAACTGTATCAGTTAGCAATATAGCTATACTAGATTCAGCTTGGGGACATATATAGTCAAGAATATCTTTTACCTGAAATGAGCTGGAGATAGTTACATGATCCTTTTGTTTACTGACATCAGAGCATATTTGGCTTTTTTCCTTACCATCATACAATCTGATATTCAAGGAAGTCATAATGGCTGTCCTCCCATAATTTTGGAATATTTCATAATAACTATGATGTCGTGTATAGTGAATATTATTATCAGATTTGGGATTAGATTTATGAGTGTTACACATATTTTCCCCATTTTCTGAGAGTTAACAATTCCTTTAAGTGAAGCCATTAATTGACACCGCTTGTCCGGGACAAGTGGTTTTGCATGCAGGACAAGTAGATCATCCCAAGTACTTGTCCAACAGTTGGTTTCAGTCTTTTAGCAAACTTCTGGACAGTGATCTGTGGAAAATGACAAGTAAACTGAAGCATATAGAAAACGACTGTTTATTCATCATTTCTTGACATTTCAATTTACATGTCAATTTCCACAGATCACTGTCCAGAAGTTTGCTAAAAGACTGAAACCAAATGCGCATGTCGAATGCATGGGCCAATTACAGCATGCGTTATCAATGTCTGTGGTTGTTTAGTCACTGTAAAGTTGATCATGGTTGACTCGTTAATGTCACCTGGTCAAGGATGTTTCAGTCCAGGTGCTTGTGTTTACATCCGCTTTGCCTCCATGTGCTTGTGTTTACATCCACTTTACCTCCATGTGCTTGTTTTTCACAAATAAATATACAACAAATAAAAAACCATTCTTTATTCAATGCTGCTAATAAATTGTAACTTCGTGTAATTCTGTGATATTGTGGAAGTTTGTTGGGACAAGTAAATTTCAGTTGGGACAAGTAAGATTTTGCAGCACTTATCCTACAGGACAAGTGTATCTCAAGAGTAAGTGTCATGCCCTGTGGCCAGCTGTGTATAAGTCAATCCATCAGCACTTGCCAAACTGAAAGGCAGCATTATTACTGGTTATCAAATTGTTCAATAGTTTCACTTAATTATCCACACCCCCAGAATTCCCGTGCGGTTTTTAGGCTGATCCTCTTTGTAGGTATCTAATGATATCAATCACAACAAATATTTAAAAACCTAAGTATTTAATATATAAATTTAAATATTAGGCCTTAACCTTAGCTTACACTTAGCCTACTTCACTTTCTAATTTTCTTGAGACTTGATTTATACTAGTCTTATAATCCAGACTAGACTAGAGGTCTATAGTCATTAGACGTAGTCTTAGGCTAGGGCTAGGCTAAGGCTAGGCCAGGCTAGTGAGTTAGTCTTAGTTACCGTGTATATTCCAGGTAAGCATCGACGGCAGCTGCCTTATTTCCATCAAACTTCAGATGATACTGTCGATCTCCCATCGTGCGATAACTGTTGAAAACAGGTCAGTTAATTAATGTAATCCTTATTATCATGAAAAGTAAACCTCTGATTTTGTTAAGTTAACGTTGTTTGTTTACGATAGTGACGATGCCGCCATATTTGTCCCGTTTCGCCCCAGAGATAACACGTCCTTCGCGAACGTCGTGACAATAAGTAAGAACGCTTTATGATGTGATGATCGATGATGATAAACGGCATGATCATCATGTTGATAATGTATATCTATGTCCGATTCATCTCATCTTATCATATTATCTCTTTTAATCTATGCGTCAGTAGGAAAATTAAATTTTGAGAATGATTTCCTAGCTAAAATGACAATTTAGCAAACTCGACGGTCTTATTTTATAATAGAAAATACCAATACAGGTACACTGTATCTCAGCTACTAGCATTGTGCTGAATTAAATGCATTAGTTATTCATAATAACTCTGAAAAAAAATGACAACAATACTACATATTTAAATGTACTGAAACAGCTTAATGTACACAGGGAAGTCATCCAGACGTACACTATATACCTATAGTTTTAGTCATTCCAATGTCAGTTCTGCATACTAAATAGATACATTTTCTTCCTAATGTTTTATTTTTGTATGATTTCTTTTTATATCTTTCGTTTCATGATCTATGATCATCAAACTGGAATCATACGAAAGTGCGAACACCTATTTCCAGTGTGATCCATTTTATTCAGTGACTGTGTATAACTCAACCCCCCCCCCCCCCCACCACCACTCACTGAGAAACAGTACATTTGGAGCTCCTGTAGTCTAGCGGTTAAGCAGGTACGTTGTAGTTTGTGCTAAAGGGTGGATTTGCTCTAACCGACAAGGATCACTTGATACAACATCGTAGGTGGGTTACCACGTTAAATGGTCCTGCCGCCTCCACTGAATTAATAAAAAAGACGAGACGTTAAATTAAGACCCCCTGAGGACGTAATACACTCTGGCAGTAACCAAACTCGGGGTATTTCGTCTCCATCTTTCCGTACTGATCCCCCGTGAGTGCTGGGGTGGAGAGATATGAACAATTAGCCACTCAATTAAAAGGGCCCACAATGAAAATAAGTGTTCGCACGTTTGTTTGCTATCCCTGTTTCATGATCATACATCATGAAATCAATCAATTATATCAATACAGAAATATGGGAGCAGAAATACGCCGCATCCATTACGTTATCAGGGGAACATTAACATCTCCTACCACCATTTCATCGATCAGTGCTTATATATTTATTATATTAAGTATCTTTATTTGTATTTATTAAAAACATTTATGGACTTTTAATCACCATGCTGGAGTGGAAAGTGGTATTACGTAAGATTAAGATAATTAATTTTAAATTATCTACAATATTTCGATGATAAATCCTTTTTTGCCTTTTTTGCTCGGATAATTACTTCTTGATCGTGTCTTGAAACTTCGATCAGTTTCATTGGAGAAATATTGATTTTAAAATATTGCAAAATAGTTACTAGGAGATCAATGTTAACAACTGTAAACCAGACGTGTTGCCTTATATAACACTATATAATAATAAGCTTAATTGTGTATTTCAGAGGCCTGAGGCCAATGGTACAATGTAATTACACAATTATGCGCATGCCAAATAATAGTTGCATAAACACATGAGATCCAAATTACAATTTGTTGAACATCTACTGCGTGATAAGCATGTTTAGACAGTTTGATATTTGCATATGTATGCCTTCCGAGGTAAATATTTTATTGTATATAATTATGTTATGTTTTAATGTGTTTTTATTGTATTTTAAATTGTCCATCTTTGTCACTTTGTCTGCGAGATTTTCCACGGCCTCTATAATTCCAGCTGGCCTTTCAAATGTTAACTGGTGCCTTCATTGGTGCTGCCTTCTTCATTTAGACGGCCGGTTCATCTATCGACCACTTGGACTTCTCCGTGTCAATCTTGCGAATTTATACACGAAACACATAAAAATCAGTTACCATCGATATTTGATGTCTCACGGGTTCCTTCAGGTAATGATATAGTCCACCTCAGAATTGACCCCGTAAGATTTTGTTTAGTGATTGCTCAAGCATGGAGAGACCACTATGGTAAGGGCTCGATCCAGAAGGTCTTCCAGACGAAATCCCCATGCTGTAACAGTTTCATTTGGTAACTGGATAACACTGTAGACCCGTGAGAGCAAAACATTAGAACCTACAACAGTACCGTAAAAATCCATCAAACCTCAAGACATCTAGCGATCTTAGCTGCTTATCCACGCAAGTACCTATTTGCAAAAGTAACAAGCACATGTGAAAAGTATGCACCTTCCTTCATCAAAGTCTGAACCTCGTATTTCCATACTTCACATCTTTCTCATCTTCTGCGTCAGTGAAATTTTTAGTTTTGGACCATAGACAGATGAAACAGATTTGTGTCCATCTTGTGATGTGGCTGATTAGTAGATTCATCATCTCAATCCTGACTAGACTTCACATAATCCGACATCCATCGATGTAAATCATCAACCTCGGGTTTGACATCCAGAGATTCCAAGAACGTCGCAAGTTGATCATTGTTAGTAAGTCTTAACTAAGTAACACATGTCCAACAATACAAGACAAGTACAGTCCAAATACTCAGTTCGAAAGTATGAGGTCATACAAACCTCAAACAAAATTACTACCCGGTAATGCCTTATAATAATTGACCTTGATAATCAGGATTAGTGATACTTATAATCACCAAAGACTATAGCTAGAAGTGATTTAAATTCCAAAATAAGAATTAACCGTCTTAATAAAGAATAACTAGCACAAATAATTTTCCTATACAAACTTTCAATGAACTGTGACTAATGACAAAACTAAGTGTTCCTATTCCTGTATCGGTAATAAGTACGTAAACTCCTTCCAGTAACTGGTGCAAGGCTCGACGAATCCCGACGAGCTCTTCAGTAGAATAATCTTCTATCTAATTCTAAGATCTTCTGTCTAATGTCGTTGGCATATCCGAAGGTCGTTTCATCTTTGACTTCGTTTCATTACCTTTGGAGGTCGCTCGGCCCATTTAGCCTACCATGTGCACAAAAGAGGCCATAAAACATCCATCCTCATCCTCCTCTCCAGCTTAAAACAGGTCTGGGCACCAACGCAACAGTTAGCTGTTTGTGTGTGTGTGTGTGTATTTGTGTGTATGTATGAGCGCGTGTGTGTGCGTGTGCGTATGTGCGGGTTGGCAGTGACACACACCCGCAACTAGATAACTACTAGTCCTTTAAGTGTTTATTTACAATGTGGACAGTAAAACTCTTTCAATATCGGTTCCTCTATGATAACAATAAATAGGACAATACAAATAGGATTTGAAACAATTATCACAGATATGTATTACAAATATACAGATACTGCATAGTTCTAGACTATTTATTATTTAACGCAAGTCATAACAAATATAATGAAACAGTATTATCGTTACTTTATATACTAATGAGATTAAATAAGTTATCCGTGGATCTAATTCCTACTCATTACATTTTTAGGAAAACGTTGACGTATTACTTTATAAAATCAAAGTTAACCATATGTACATATGAATAGCATAATCAACCCATATTCAAACTTATACAAGCATATAACTCAGTATAGCAAAGCTAGCTGTAAATCATGGTTACGATTATACATTAAACAAGCCTCACCATGGATAGCTCCTAGAAGTCACGTGACCCAAACAACGACTAACACAAGGAACAGCTTAAGATGAGAACTAATAAGTGTATTCAATAATCCTAGTAAAAAATATTAAATCTTCTAAATGTTGTTGTTTATTAGCTCAGTAGCTGTTTACCTAATGGAGTCTTGTCTCAAACTGAATTAAACACCCCCCCCCTTCTCAAGTGCCGTGTGCACAACACATAATAACTGACTGTCAATATCGTTGACAGCAAAAAATAGTATTGCATGAATTTACCATGATTTGAAATCATGATGTAACTATATATGGTTTACCATGAACTGAAATAAAACATTAAATAATTAGATACATTATGATGAGTATTTTTTTAAACCAAACAATCATAACTAGTTCTTCTATATGAATCAAACTAAATAAATGCTAAATTCACACTATTTACATGTCCTGTTACACATGTAAATTGGGAATAAATTCAATTGTTATTATCAATTGTCTTATAGTGATTGTGCATTTAGTGCTGCAGCTCCACACTTTGTGAAATAGGTTACCAGTGGATATTAGAAAGGCGTCTTTTCTTGAAATTTTATTCTGAACTAAAGACTAACCCCTTCAAGGTTGTTTTCAACAATAAATAATGCGCATCGTTTAAATGATATTTTTTGTCTTTATACAAATATTATGTTGGTTGTCACTACTGAGCCGTTCAGTTCTTCTTCACCCTTCGCCCCTCCTGGGACTTAGGTCATTGACAACAGTCTTCCGAAGTCTTCTGTCCTGGGCTTTAGTTTCAAGCTCCCTCCAACTCTGACCTGTCCTCTTTATGTCTGCCAGGATATCCGTTCTCTACGTATTTCGTAGGGCCTACCTGGTGATAGTTGATGCTGGTTTCCGGATTGTGTGACCAGTCCACCCCCATCGTCTCCTTCTGATCTCACCTTCAGCATTCTGTTGGTATGTTTTCGATGTTACTCATGGTATTTGGCCAGCGAATTTGAAGGATTCTTCTCAGACAGTTATTAATAAAGGTCTGTAATTTCTTGGTGATGGCGTTAGTTGTCCTCCATGTCTCTGTTCCATATAGTAGTACAAACTTCACATTGGAGCTAAGCAGCGTACCTTTGTGTGTAATGACAACACTTTGGAGCTCCAGATGTTCTTGAGCTATATAAATGCTCCTCTTGCCTTGCCAATCCTTACTTTAACATCCGCACCTGTACCATCGTGTGAAGGTCTCTAGCTCGCCAATTTCATTTTCTTCCAGTTTGACTGGCTCCATGCTGACTGCATTTAAGGATATTTGCTTTGCATTACCAGTTCATTTGTCTTCTCCTGCATCTATTGATGGCTGTGGAACAACAGTGCTCGGACGTCGGCAAAGTGCAGGTCTTCAATTGCGTATTTAGTGTCCACTAGATTCCTTTTCATAATCCAGTCGATGACCAGAAGGAAGATGAATGGGGACAGCAAGCAACCTTGTCTAACTCCAGTCTTCACTTCGAAATGATTCGTTAGTTGTCCACTATGTATTACTCTGCAGCCTGTTCCTTCATAGCTGTTCTTAATCAAGCTGACCAGCTTGGTCGGTATGCCGTAATGTCTTAGCAGCTGAATCCTGCGCCAGATTTCTGCTTTGATCCAATCTTTCTGTTGCATCTTCTTCCGGCCAACGATTTGATGTCAGTATCTCTTTGATGTTCTGCTACAGGCTGTTCAGGTCTGGTTTGTCTTCTTCATACTGCTTTTGTAACACTTGAAATTTATTAGCAAGGTTCAACTTGTATTCAGCTCTTGTCTGTGGACGGCTCAATTGCTCCAACTATTAATGAATATGTAACTTATTTAATATTTGTTTGATAGGAAAATGTTCTATTTGGATTTGAAATCAATTGAAAAACAAATATTATTAAGATGATTCTCACATAATAAAATGAAATATTATAATTTCTCTGTTTTACTGCCATTTATGTCCACATGATAAATGGCTTGAACGACCTCCAAAGGGAATGAAGTGAAGACGAAAAAGTCATCTGAAATAGTCCAGCCGAGGCTTGACCCAAGGTGTTATATGTGGTCAGCCGTGCTGCTAGTTTGACCATATCTGGGTCAATTTTGTTTTGTAGTTATCATAATATCTGTAATAAAATATCCTACTCTAGCATAACGTTTTTGATTATTTTAATTTTCAGTAACTTATATTCTCAGATGTTTGTATAATGGCGCTACATTTGGTAAAAATACAGCTCGAGAAATTTCTATCTTCGAATGAAGTCCCACCGCCACCGCCACCGTATGCTCATGCACGCATACATGCACGCAGACACGCACATATAAGATACTAAACATCATAGGAACGATGATGGTTTATTGATGTTTTACGGCCACTTTTGTACGCATGCTAGGCTAAATGGGCTGAGTGACCTTCAGAAGTAATGAAGCGAAGTTAAAGTTGAAACACCCTTCAGATATGTCCATGCCGAGATTCAAACACGGGTGGTAGTTCTACACGGTACCGTTAGACAACGGAGGCGCCCGATCATAGGAACCAAAACTACACACATAAAGGCATATGATAGATCAACGGTCTATTAATAAACGTTTAGTGACATTACAATTTTGCTAACTATATATAATGTTGAAATCTTGAACGAGTTGCTGCAGAGTAGAAGAGTCATGACATCGAAATTGAAGACGTAGAAGGTTGACATTGTCGGATGGTTTACTTAGTGTAGATGAACTATGACATAATATGGTAATCAGGCAATTATTAGATATCTAAGAACCAAAGCTATCACCTTTGTGAAGAATTTAGTTTTGGCTGAAGATTGGTTATCGTTTGATGCGTTTATGTTGTTGACGATAGAAACGGAACCTAACAAGTCAATGCCTCCCACAAAGGGAGTTTAATCAGCCAAATATATATACACGTGATGTGAGCAACTGTCATCGTCGTTGTTCGTATTCTATATACATAAGAGGATGAACGACAGTCACATACCTATCAATAGCAATGGCTAAGTTGGGTTCGAAATTAACGCTCGCCCATTCGCCCGAGGCGAGTACAAAAAGATGGTGATGATTGATGTTTTACGGCCACTTTTGTACACAAGGTAGGCTAAATAGGCCACGAGGCGAGTACAAAATTGACAGGACTAGTACATTTTCAGTTTGGGTCTTCCTGTGGGCGAGTACAGTTATTAGGCTAGAATACCGTCGCATTTCCAGCTACGTGTTATGGCCCAGATATAGCTATTCTGTTTTAGTTATCAATCTGCTGACATTGCCCCGCGTCAAAATGTTTTAACAGCCAACAGGGAAAATCTATGACAGTGTCGCCATCACACGAAATTCCGTCTATGGCATTCCCTGGCCCACGTTTTTCTCTCAAAGAATTCATCATACTCACTCTTTCGATTTCTGGCCCGCTCCTGTTTCTGGTTAAATGAACCGGAACACGCACAGACATTTAGCTTTTTTACGCGATGAAGCTTACTGGAGTCCAGAAGGCCATATTATTTATTTTCGCGCCACAGTCAAATAAGTGACAGCATTGACCTTAAAGAACACTAGACAGTGCATTCAATGGTGTTTTAATAATATATCCCCCGTGAAACACAAATATCACGCTAATACCTTGTTACAGATAGGGGAGAACCATAGAACAACTTACATTACGTTATGCAAACTGAGTTTGAGGCACTTTATCAGTGTTATTGTGAATAATAACATTGGAATTATAATGAACTTGGAGCCTGTTTAGTCTAAGGTTACACATGTTGGTGAAATCTTAAGTTAAATACATCTAATTATGATGACATAGTGGGGCGGCTTGGTGACAATTTAAGAATCAGTTGAATATGATTATGTCGAGATAATGGAAAGGAATTTTGTTATGGTGAAAGTTGAAGGAAAGTCAAACTGTATTAAAAGTTCATAACGACATAATACTAAACATGGACACAGGAAAGGTCACAACACTAACACTTTTAGATTTATGTGCAGCTTTTAACACCATTGATTATTCTGTATTTCGAATCAGGCACAGCACATTTTTCAAAGGCAGTGCGTTTGTTTCGAGGTGTTCCCCAGGGCTCCGTTCTTAGACAGCTACTGTTTACTCTGTATACCACACACTAAGCTCACTTATTCACAGCCACAAATTAAACCATCAATTATATGCAGACGACACCCAAGTATGCATATCTTTATCTTCTGCAGACACTGATATTTCCATTAAACAACATGGTGACTGTCTCAGTGATATCTCTTGCTGGATGCCAAACAATTAACTTAGGCTCAATGCCAATAAAACATATTTCATGATTATGGGTACATCCAGGCAATGCAGCAAACCTACTCATTTCTTCCCTACAAACATCATTACTCATAGTATCTCACCTTCAGACACTGCACGTAGTCTTGGTGTTACATTTGATAGCGATTTTAATTTCAGAAAACACATTTCTCTGACATGTTGTTCCTGCTTCTATCATATTCGTCACCTTCGCCTTATTCAGCGCGATAGTTCTCTTTCAGTTGCCGAAACCATTGCTACAGCACTCATTACTAGTAGGCTGGATTAGTGCAATTATCTTCTTTATAACATTGCATCTAAGGATATTCTAAAAGTTTAGTGTGATCATAACTGCTTAGCTAGGGTTGTCATACGATCTCCTTGGTTTTCCCATTCTGTCCCACTTCTGAAATCTCTTCACTGTTTAATCTCGCATCTCATTTTCAAATTCTACACTATTGCCTATCAAACTCTTTCTTCTGGAGAACCCTCATATCTATTTGTTCATGCTTTCTTTAGCACCCAAGCCCAGACAACTCCGTTCATCTGTTTTCACTTGTTGTCTGTTCCCAGGGTTAGAACTCATACTGGGACTCGTGTTTTTTCAGTTGTTGTCCTACTCTTTGGAATTCACTCTCTGGACATGTTATATCATCAAATATCATAGTTTCTTTTCGTCACCATTTAAAAACTCACCTTTTCATACTCGCTTATCTTTCCTAAGGTTTTTTTTTTACTATCTAATCATTGTAGGTGAACTTTTCATGGTACCCGGACTATGAGTTTACCCAACCCCTGTACTAGGTGCGCCATTAAGTTTGATTGTTTTCGAGGATATTGGCGTTATAGAAGTTTTATCATTATTATTATTATTATTATAAATAGATGAACTAAATGTCCTACGGGAAAAAACTAATTTAAAAATTAAAGAAAAATTAACGCTAAACAACCTACGAAAAATAAAGGTATAGTAATTAAAAAAGCTGATAAAGGTTCGGTAGTAGTAATAACGGACAAATATAATTAGTCATTTCACTATATGACTAAAATATTCAGTCATCTCGTGAAATTCGTGTAATTCATGGCTTCTTATCACACAAAATTAGGCAATCTGTGTAACTATAAACAGATGTGAAGTATATTTTTAAGAGTAATTAGCTAGGCTTATTAGCTAGGAATATTTCACTGTAATGGATGATTTAAAAAAGATAGCCGTGGATAGTCACACGAAAACCAGAGAAATATGTTACTTGTTGTAAAAGTATGTATTTATGCTATCCATGTCTGTATTTTACGATGTGTAAATATTTAATTCCGTTGTTTTTGCACCATATAATAAGTTTAGAGATTTGCATCTTAAAGTGTATAATGAATTTCAAATTACAATCTTATTACGGCCCTGGTAAGTATTAGAAAGTTGTAATGCTTTATGATGAAGCTATAGACAAGTATCAGGACGTGTATATTTGTTTTGTATTAATTCCTGTTTTATCTCGTCAATGTAAATTGAACTGAGTCAAATGTCCCTCTCTCTCTCTCTCTCTCTCTCTCTCTCTCTATATATATATATATATATATATATATATATATATATATATATATATATATATAACTCTCTCTCTCTGTGTGTGTGTGCGCGCGCGCGTGTGTGTATGTATGTATGTGTTTGTGTGTGTGTGATAAAAATGCGTGGTTGCCATCATCCTGCCTCTTCCGTAGGCCACACTAAGGCATGTGCAGCATATCTCTCGCCACGCTTTTATAGACATGTGATTATTGTTCATCCTCTTATAGTTAGAATAAAAATTATGAAGACAGTTGTTAGAATCACGTATATATGCCTTTAGATGATGCAACTCACTTTATGCATTTTCTCTATACTGAGGAATTTAGAGTAAGCACTGAAACATTCGTGAAAGGTATCGGGTTCGATTATATATATATACGAAACTAGGACAGGACAGCCACTGTGTACATGCTCTTTGTTCTGAACAATCCAATTAAATAATATAACTGAATGTTTATAAATCACTTGTTAGATGCCAATGGACCAATTCTAGAGAGCGATAGTATATAATTGGATATTGAAATATGAATATTATGGCTAGTTCTTAACATGATGTTCATACGTTGATCATACAATTGCTATTTAAAAAAAGTGATTACGATTGGAACTCTTCAATTATTTCCAGCATGTCAAGTTATTTATATTTGCATAATCCTAGTATATTCAATGTTGTAAAATTATGTAACAAAATAATAATGAACCCACACAAAGACACCGCTTATCCCAAATCATTCACCAATAAATATTTAATTCATGAATATTGAAAAGGGGACCAGTTATTATGATACCATTTGATTATGTCTTTTAAAGTTCAAACCTTTGATTCTTAATGACCAAAAATACACCGCATTTACATTAAAGGATCCATGTGTATAACAAAAATAGTGGGGCTGTTATGTTCGGTATATTCGAATGGCATAATGTATAACTAAATATTCGGTACAATTATTATTCTTGTACTAAATGCTCAGAGAATACGCGCCCACAGTTAATATTTATATTACTTCAATAAACACTTGATAAAGACATCTGTGATTAGGTGAAGTAGGACAAACTGGATTATTTGTCTGATTTTTATAATGATAAATTAGTAACAATAATGATGATGATGATGATGGTGGTGATGATAGTAATAATAATAATAATGATAATAATAATAATAATAATAATAATAATAATAATAATAATAATAATAATAATAATGATAATAATAATAATAATAATTAACAAAACAGGTCCAAGTGTTTAAAAAATGCTCAGCTGTGAGATATCAAAACCTTATTTGGTTATAGACCCAAAATATGAAGCCAAAGAAAAAAAAAGTTGTATAAACTCAATCTAACCTGCATCACATATCTATATACAGTTTAATGCTGGCAACAATGAAATATTAACTGAAACTATTCTATGCAATATTCATGATTTTATGACTTATGACATGTTTAGCACATAGTGTTATAGAATAACAGCAACCCTGTCTTTCTGGGTTTATTTGGTTATTGGCATTATACCAAAATTATTTCATTGAAAACATTTAAACTTTAAGTGAAGGTGTATAAACGACGGAATGTTTAGCTAAAAAAGGTAAGTCAAAGGCCTGAGAATCAGATCAGATGTCTTTTTACTAAATTTAACACTGGATGAAGAGGTAAATAAATAACTTCTTAATACATTTGGGTATATAGCAACATGGACGCATTTATTCGCTGAAATATTACTATAATCTAATCTTTAATAACAGAATGTTGGCACTGGAATAGTTAATGTCAGTTTTTTACTAAACTATATATATCTCTAAGCTGGACCTCACTTTATTGTCTACTGTCACAACACGTGGTACACTAATGATATAAGCGCATGTGATGAGGAATAAGATGGAATATTAGCGAAACAATTTAACAAAGACAGTCTAAGTAATAATGTCAAGGTCAAATTGTGCCACTGAGAAACATGATATCAATGCCATTTTGTTTTATTATTTTATTTCTAATGATGTCTGTTGCTTATTTGTGTATTTGATTAAAATTTCATTTTTCGTCTACTTATTGAATTATGATTTTTAAGTGCAATTATGATGATCACTTTATTACAAATAGCTAAAACAGTTCTCATCTCTAAAGTTGTTATGAAAAGATAACGCTCATTTGTGCCCGCATTTTGATAGTAAGTTGCTTAAATAGTGCTTACTTTCCAAAATATCATAAACAATCATCATTTTAGTTTATACTATGAAATTCATAGTTAAATTAAGGCTGTTATACATTCTTTCTTATTCTCCAGATGTTGACACAAACATTATAAAAACTCAATATGTATAATGGAACTTTAAATATATAATATTTGTATATTGCGCATTCTTCAGATATTAAGTCATATTAATTGGTTTTGCAGTGCCTCGCCTCAAAAGAAAGTCCAATTCAGTGACATTAAATCGAAATATTAAAATAATGTATATATTTGATAATCCAAATATTAATAATGTTACGTCAGATAAAGATCACCTACATGCTACAAACAGTAGGCACCATAACAAATATTGGACATATCTTAAATGTACACGTGACATGATACTTTGAGTGACACAGAATAGGGGAGGCATGAACGTAATCCCTAACGGTGACTATTTCGAGCTCTTCTGACAATATTTTCTGTTGACTATTTCTCAGAGGAGAACTATCTCTGTAATATAAACTATTATATGAATAATTCAACTTAAAATCGGCATCTTGTCGGAATGAGTCTTGAAAATTAATAATTAATTAAGCCATCTAACGATTTTTTGATTGCATACCTGTTTACGTATTTATTAGTTGTTTGGGTTCATCTATTATCTAATCAATCAATCAGTGGGCCTATCATCTATTGGTAAAGACTGAACTTATATAAGCATCTTCTGCCAATATTTTCAACATAATGGCTGTTGCTGTAGTGACTATCATAGGGTGATGTGTTTGATATTCATTTACTCTGCGTTCAGAGGTGTGGCTAAATACATGTACATTATCGTGGATGGCTTTTTAATAAATCGGAGGCGTCAGAGTTTTTAACAGGAGCATTTAAATGTTTGTTATACCTAAATCACTTCGAGAATAATATGGCTTATGAACTAGTTTTATTATGTTATGATAAACCCAATTAAAATAGTTTATAAATCGTTAGCTCTGGGGGTTTACCGAAGAGCTACTACTACTATTACGAGTAAACAATTATTGGACTGTAATAATCACAATCCTGCTTCATATCTACTATTTTATTGAATATTATAGATATCGTTTATATTGTACATATTTAGGTTAAAATAAATACAAATATTGAACAGTATACTGACTGAATCATGAAATTATTTATGTAAATTAGAAGCAATACCGAAACATTTCAATTTGAAATTTGGTCGAAATTGATAACTAGCTGTCTAAGTTATTTATTGGGCATGTAGGTTGTGGGCAGGTGGTTACTTAGGTGGTAGGTTGTTTGGGTGCGTGGATGCGTGAGTAAGTGGGTGAATGTGTGAGTGGTTAGATGGAAGGATGGCTGAACTGATGGATTGATGGACGGATGGCTGAATGGATGGATGTCAATTAGTTAGTAATTTGGCTGTTAAATGGATACACTTGTTATAAAGTAATGTCGTATGTCAAGTTCGTGTGAAATAAACTAACTTATATTGTAAACTAGAAGATTATGTACTGAAGTAATCTATAATATGTTATATCTGGACGATATTTGTATAGGGAAAATAAACTTTGATCATCAATTTATAATTGTGTGCAAGATCAGAACGTTATTCTAGCAATTTTAGAACATATAAATATAACACAGCTCTTTGTTAAATTAATTATAGATTATAATAAATTAATTCATCTAAAATAAATGCGGTTCTAGTATTATAATTCAAGATTACCTGCAAGAAGTTCTGTAATCTATGGAGGTAATCCACATATTTATTATAAAATATATTAACATCCGAACTTTGCACACTTCATCAACAATCCAGTTATAATTAGTTATTAGCTTCATACATTCAGTAAAATCAAACCAAATATGTATATATTTGTCTGCTTCTTTCTTCCCATTGTTTATAATCTGTGGTTATGCGTGTACGATGAGACCCAGGCTAGGCGACTGTATGTGCATAAGTATTTGTGGATTTAATGACCTTGTAATTGGTTATATAAGCCTAATTATTGTTCAATATATGAATTATGTATATCGTATATAGACAGAAACTGAGAAAAACCTTTTATCCTGTCACCATAGTTGGTTATACTAGCTGTGATCCTGGACCACTCGAAAGCTTTTGATACGATAAACCATAAGACATTATTAGCACAACTGGCCCACTATGGTGTCAGAAGAGTAGCTCTGGGGTGGTTCAGAAGCTATCTTACAAACCGAAAGCAATACATACAGGTCAATGGTAGCATCTGACAGATTTCTACAATAACATACGGAATGCTCGGAACTAGGAACCCTTTATTCATTATTTACACAAAATAATTTACCTGTTAAACAATTTAATTGACCGATGACAAAACGAAATTTCAAATAATACCGAAGCGTTATAATAATATGTTCAACTCGAATGAATAGTTCGGGTAATAGCACTTTTATGTTCGAACCAAGCAAGAGTTCTGCAGGTGGTCGATCTGTTGTCACATGTGGCGTTGTGCGGTAATTTCGTAGGAATTTGTACATTTCCTTTCTCCGCGACTTACCTTCCACAGTAGCACTTTTAATTGCCCTGTTCAAAGGTTTCATAACGTTTTCTGTTTGCGCGTTAGATTTTGGCCACAGTGGCGTAATCCGACGATGACATATACCACAATATTGTATGAATTTACGGAATTCAAATCTTTGAAATGGCGGTCCGTTGTCAGTTTTTAATGTTTCTGGCATTCCGTGTGTTGCAAATATTTTGTCAAATACTGGGATTACACTTCTGGCTGATGTGGCTCTCACCAGCTCCACCACAGGAAATCGTGAATATTCGTCAAGAACTACTAGACAAAAATCTCCGCTAGGATATGGCCCACAAAAATCAGCACACAGAGACTAACAAGCTTTATCAGCTAGCTGTGACATTTGTAACGTTTGTAGACCTTCATCTTTAGTGACGACAGCATATGTAACACAGTTTTTCACTATGTCTTCGGTGAGCTTATCCATGAAGGGAAACCACACCTTTCCTCTCAACAGGGACTTTTATTTTACCTATCCCTGATGACCTTCATGAGCTATTTGTACGACTTTATGCCTCATCGTCACAGGAATAACAATTCGGTGTCCCCGTAACAGAATTCCGTTCTCTGTAACACTAAGTTCACTGGACAATTTTCCGTATATTGACATTTCTTCACAGTTTTTAAATTCATGCTATAGCCCAGTTTGTTGATATTTGATCAGATTTTGCAGCATTGGGTCCTGTTGTGTCGCTTGAATTAGTTCTATATGCGACAATGCTTTGGGACACGCTGTTTCACACACGTAGTTGATATATTCTTCTGTGACCTTCCTGCCACGCTCAATTGTAGATGCGACTGGGTGACGCGACATGTAATCAGCTGGATTATCAGCGCCGGGTCGATACACTGTGTTAAATGTATATTGCTGTAGACGTAAACACCATCGTTCAATGCGACAATATTTGAGAATATGCTGACTAATGCTTTGTGGTCTGTGACCACTGTAAACTTTATGCCGTACAGATACAGATAAACATGTTCGACTCCCCATCGAACAGCTAGAGTAACGAGATTCTACGTCGTCCAGTGCACGTGATGCATATGCGACATTTTGAACATCTCTACGGCCATCTTTAGTGGGTTGTATCTAGGTTAAAATAGCACCAACACCATGTGGTGATGCATCGACCACTAACTCGGTCTCTAACTTGTGATTGAAGTACGACATGACAGTATCACTTGTCAAACTGTCCTTCAATTTTAACCAAGCGTCTTCACACTCGCTGGTCCACTCAAACAGACTATTCTTACGAGTGAGCTCTCTAAGCGGTTTCACAAGAGAGGCTAGACCGGGTATGTATCTTTGTACATAATTCGCCATGCCTAGAATAGACTTCACCTGTCGCTTGTCTGTCGGTCTCGGCGCACCACGAACAGACTTGAAAAAGGAACTCGTCTGTGTTGTTGATGCACAGGTTCCACTGTATCATCAATATTCAGTTTTAGCTGGAAATCCTTCAGTTTTCCTAGCCCGTGGAATATTGAATCAAAATCATGTACACATTTATTTGTCACATTTGATTTTGAATCTTCTATAGCATTGATGATTGAGATTAATTTCAGCCGCTTTGCAGTGTCATAAGACAGTAAACAGCTTTTAGCGTCACTCACAACATAGAATTCATCATCAACTTTTACTCCAGTCTTAGGTGATGTAATTATTGCACTGAATGTTCCTTTCAAGTCTAATGCTTTTGTGGATGCGTAAGGGAATAATTTCGTGTCTGATTTTGATAGCTCACAACATTCTTTAGAATGTTCACACAGAGTTTTCACATCCGCAGTGTTTACACTAGTTCCACTGTCTATGAACATCATAACATCTAGCCCAGCTAGTTGAATGTTAATTGCAGGAATTTTCTCCTCACCTTTTCGTACTGCCAGTGAATAATCAGAACCACTATCATAATTACGTGCGACGTTGCTGATAGAAACTTTATTTGTTTGTTCTCGAGACTTCTTGTGCCACTTATCATGTTGTTTTGTTCTCGGAAATTTTCGCTTACAAAATTTCGAGTAGTGTCCATACGATTCACATTTGTAACAACGACGATATTTTGCTGGACACTCATCTTCATGTGGGTACTGACCACCACAGTTGAAACAAGTGCGCAAGCCACTAGAAAAATGATTTTTCAGACTGTTTTCTCAGCAAATATGCACCTCCCTTGACACCAGTTTATTTATGCACACGATTTGACGTTTTGGCTGTCATTCCACCCCCTATTGCATGAGACTGAGAAAGCGCTAGCTCCATCGATTTACCATGATCTAGCAGTGTTTTCAAGTCCATAGGTTTTGACAAGCCTTTTTTCTCAAGCTTTTGGACGTACAGCCATGAATCATTTGCGTTTTTACTTCATTTTCCACTGTGCCTTCTGTAAAGTCACAATTGACAGACAATTGCTTTAATCTTGTGCAAAACTGATCCAAATTCTCACCTTCTTTCTGACTTGCCTGTCTGAAAATATATCTTTCAAACTCAATGTTATATTTCGGCATAAAATAGTCATTCATTTTCGTTTTGACAGCACTGTAATCGTCTTCTTCGTTCTTCAAAGTTTCAATTTATCAGCAATTATCACACACAACAATCATGGTTCATGCCATGGTCCATTTCATTTATATATATATATATATATATATATATATACAGCTATTATAATGCAACCATAACACAATTCATTACAAACTTTCCACCAAATATTCATTATTATGCCCGTTTATTATATATTAACTAAAAAGTTAATTTAGAGTCTACACCTCACTAATACAGCCCATTATAGAGGTTTGCCCAGCTGAGAACAAAGAATATACATGAAATGTTATTAGTGTTTATGTTTGCTTTAAGTATACCAATTAAAGCACATGAGCTGAACATGCAAAATTCAGGTGCTGGTAATCCCTTTTTTGTATTAAGATATGAAATGGGCTGACACAATTTCATTGATGCCTTGTTTTTTATTTAATTAATTTTATAATACCAATTTGTAATATGTTTCACCATTAATATTAATACCATCACAGCTGGCCCTGTCTCCTGTATAGGTCTCCTATCTGTTAATACCTTCCTCTTTGATTTCAATGGATCACGAGGTGGATTAGGTACATCAAAAATACTTGGAATAGCATTCTAGATAAGTTGATCTCTTGTCTGGTTCATGAATTCTGTTTCAGTGCATATCGTACACTCTACAATTAGTATTCAAGTAATTTAAATCTTTCCTCATCATATTTCTGCACGACAACAATTAATAACCCATCTTTTACTTCTGTCAATAAAAAAATGAATGTTTCTACCACTAGTTGAGGTATTTAATAATTAATTTCATAACATTTAAATTATTAACAGTGGTTTATATAAAAGTACCAATTGCTTACGTCTAAAAATAAATATGGATGCAGGAGATCATGTAAATACTCAGCTACTTATAATTATTGTAATTAGGGGAAAATTATCTGATTATAGTAATGTAATTTTAGAAGTCCAATTATATTAGTAACAATAACAAAATATACCCCCCACCCATAACATCTTCAATGGCTCTAGTACATCTAACTGTAAGCTTATGTATGTCTTACATGCTCATTTTGTGATTAATAGGTTGATATTATTCAATAAAAATTTTAAAAGATTTTATCTGAAACAAATATAGATCGAGATAGATCTTGTTTGGGTGTACTGCTTGGCTCATGTCAAGTAGGGACGTGTCTACTTCAAATTGTTATGCTTATTTTTTAAATATCCTTTATTTAAGAAAAGCCAGATACTATCTAATTTTTACACTAGCTTTCATTTCCTTTTGGGAATATCTTTATTTGTGTATACTTTTCCTGTTACTGCAGCCAAAAGCGGCGCAGAACGAACGAACCAGCTCCATTAGGCATCATGTTAACGAAAGGAGCTGCCCGTGATAATTTGCCCCCGGTCGCCAGAGGTGCTGCGCTCCATGAATTCAAAATGGCGCCCCATGTTAAAACGGCAAGGTTTGGTTTGGTTGTTCGGGGAGAATCCCCAGGCTGTCGCTTAATCAGCACAGCCTCTATGTTGGAGTGGTTGAGAAACCTCCTCGCCCACCACACAGAGGGGAGCAGTACGGAAAGATGGAGCCGAAATACCCCGAGGGTGGTCACTGCCAGAGTGTTTTACGTCCTCAGGGGTTTTTTAACGTCCCCCTTTATTTTAAATAATTCAGTGGAGACGGCAGCGCCATTTAACGTGGTCAGCCACCCACGATGTAGTGAGTCGAGAAATTAATCCCTGGAAAAGTTTCGACCTCTTACGGGGTTCGAACCTGCGACCATTGGCACCAAGTGCCGAGTGCTTAACCGCTAGGCCACCGGAGCTCACTGTTAAAACAGCAAGTAACACGTCTTGTTATAAATAGTCTTTGCCTATACCATCTTAGGTACGCATTTGATACGAATTCATACTAAAGCGACATCTAGCGAACGAACACACACCAACACATATATACAGAGTAGCGGTTTTCCATGGTAATTCACAAGATACTCTATCGCACTATGCACCTTACTATATATTAAAGTTACATAATAGTTAGTCCCATAAGCTTATTTTACAAGATAGCCCGTGTTAGAAGTACGCATTTCATACGAACACACACATGCGAACACACACATGCACACATTTCAGGGGTTTTCCACGGCAATTCCCAAGATACCGTACACCGTACTAAAGTTACACACTAATTATATCTAGTCACATGTGGTTGTCTTACAACAAAAAGCAATAGATATTATTTCTTGCATTGTGAGGCTTAGCTACTAAGAGAAGATATATTCCCATAAAAGAGTTTGCCTGTATTTTCCTACTCTGCACTTAGATACACTAGTACTTGAGTATTTCTGGAGAAGTCGTAACTAATTATTTGAACTATATCTATTTTAAATGATTACTTAAAGTTTATTATGTAAAAACCTTGCTTTAGGTTGACTTTCTTACTTCTCAGTAATAAGGAATATGTGACAAACAGTTCCTTGATTAAAGCGCACTGGAGATCTAATAATTTGACAACAAGAATATGCTTCCGCCGGTTAATTATTAGTTTCGGTATAAGGTCGTTTCGTGCCATACCGTTTCGTAACCAAAGGGGTACCAATTCGTAACCAAGTTATAATGTTATATAATGTTATAAAGTTCCGATTGACCTAATAAAAACGTTTGTTAACATCATTATTAACACTTATAATGTTCAATTACAGAATTTCACACCTAATACAAAATTTGTAAATGGTGAATAATCAACCATTCAGACATAGACTAATTTTGTTTCAGTCAGTAACCAAAAGCCATATCATTTCTTAACCAAGACCATACCGTTTCGTAACTAAAAGCTTGACAAAGTGTGAATTGCAATACACCTATATTTCCATCTACTCACTTCTGTGATGTTACCTGGACGAATCAGATCAATGTTTTTTTCTCATAATTGTCACTTCGAAAACTTCAATTGATGTCATCACAAGTTTAAGATACAATGAAACAGCAAATAACTAATTATTCCTGAAGTTTGTTCACTTTAATTGCGGTCATATTACAATGAAAATATTATACCAGATGACAAAATAGATATGTCATCAGTATTTGGCAGTTGATTGCACAAATATTACGTTGACAAATATTACGCCTGAACACTGAAAGAATGTCAAATTGTTTAGTGAATCTAATATGTCATCTCGTCCTAAAAGAGAGCGTCTTGATTTAGAGCGCCGTTTTCCTTGTATTCACTGTCAAGGTGACGTAAGACCTCGATTGTGATGTTTGTCACAGATGGCAACACCGTACGTGTGAAACAGGTAATTTTATCTAATACATGTCGTATATTGCAAGGTATATGTATATACTATAAATATATGCAGGTAACTGAGGTGTGGGTGTGCAACTGCTGGGTTGATTGATATTAAATAATTACTTTTTTTCCATTTATTTCACAGGCACAGACCGTTTCATCTAACGACAAGTGGTGCATAGTGAGGTCGCACTCTTTACATGGAGATCCAGGGATTGTAGCTTGCCCTTAGTTCCTGAAGGTGATG
>JAODUP010001228.1:0-25000 GCA_025642065.1 Paralvinella palmiformis
ACAACAACAATACTCCAACAACAACAACAATACAACAACAATATATTAATTACCCTTTATGCTAGAAACGGCATAAACCTCGTGGCTCTTTAAGTCTATGGCTAAGTGAATATTAGTTCTGACAGAGAGAGAGAGAGAGGAGTATTAGCTCGGCAGAGAGAGGGGAGTATTAGTTCTGACAGAGAGAGAGAGAGAGAGGAGTATTAGCTCGGCAGAGAGAGGGGAGTATTAGTTCTGACAGAGAGAGAGAGAGAGAGAGGAGCATTAGCTCGGCAGAGAGAGGGGAGTATTAGGTCTGACAGAGAGAGAGAGAGAGAGAGAGAGAGAGAGAGAGAGAGAGAGAGAGGAGAGGCATTACCTCGGCAGAGAGAGGGGAGTATTAGTTCTGACAGAGAGAGAGAGGAGTATTAGCTCGGCTTATGATGACGACGACTTTTATAATATAGAATTGTCTATGATTGATTGTGTGCCGTTGACATCTCCATATTGGACGACAAGCTGTCACATCTGCCCGTATCAGTAAGCCGACATAGTCTGGCTATCTCGGGCTGAATCTACGCTGTCGTCCCGCAGATGTAAGGGGGCGGGTCAACCTGAAGGTTGCCTCGAAAATGGATGATGCTTAATTAATTAATTATCTATATATCTGCCTAGTTTGGGGGATTGATTGGAAACGATACTGGAACACGGCTTGTTGTTGCTGATGCTGCCTCTGATGACAACAACAACAATTATTATTTTTTATATTATTGGTATCACGATAATGATAATGATGATCATCATCATTATTGCTATTGTGATATAACCAAGGTGCTCCCAGTGCTTTATATAAGTAAAGTATAACCTACACAGAAGTATGTACACACAACCAATGAGTTCATCAGGGGCCACAATAATAAATGGTGTAGTGTTGTACTTTGTCCTCATTCAGAATACAAGGAATGGAAAGTTTAGTATCCAGTGACATATTTGAGATGCTATTTCAATATTTACCGACGGGTTATCATATTTATCTTCTAGCGAACATTTAGATTATAAACAAATTTTCTTTAATAGAAATAGAACTCAGCAGATAATATTATGTTAATTATGTGTCGTGTTAGTTATATGTCATAACTGGGATGTTACACCGATAAAGGTTCAGGTCTGTAATGGACAGTCAATGTTGTCACTGTGTGTATTTATGTACGTGTGTGGATGTGTGTGTTTATATGTGTGTTATGTGTGTGTGTGTTTATGTCTGTTTATATTTGAGTGCGTGTACGTGTGCGCTTTTTTATGTGTGTATGTATGTGTTTGTGTGTTTGTGTGATTGTATGTGTTTGTGTGTGTGTGTGTATGTATGTGTATGTGAGTGTTCGTGTATATGTGCGTGTGTGTATATATGTTTTTGTGTGCGTGTGTGTTTATTTGTAGTATGATGAATTTGTCCGGATGTTTTGTTTGTATTCTCCTATATATTTTTATAAATATGAAATAACAGTGACGATCATAATGATGATGATGATGATAATTTAAAAAGACATTGACAGAATAATTCCCTGAGTAGAGGTTTTTCATATTGAGATGCATGTGTTTGTACGCACGTATAGGTGTATATGTTTAGCCATAGATATGTATTCATTTGTAAGTGAATGACTGTATGTGTGTGTCTGTGTTTTGAAAGCTTTTATGTATACGTGTTTAAATATTTGCAAGTAACTCAGTCGGTAATGCAGCACTCAATCTGACGCTATACATCTTGTATAATATCATGTGTTCAATGTTAAACAAATTACGGCCGCCGCTTGCCTGCATTCCCTGGTGACCAGACCCGTAAGTCATAGTCGAGTACCTGACATCGCCTGACTTATAGCAAACCTCAACGACAGACTCCCATCGACTTATAGCTCCTGCCTTTATACCCTCCAGGGTGCCGAGTCGTTGTACGCAAGCATCAGCCGAATAGTGGCGTAAACGTCAAAGGGCCAAGGGTAATGGATGAACGCCAGAGAAACTCCGCATCAATAAATGAAAACTTTACCGTGAAAAGCAATTACTAACAGTAGTAAGGTGTCATAATATAACATGGTATAGGTGCCAATGTCTACGGCAAAAACTAACATTTTTACCTGCTAACTAGTGTACCTTAAAACACGGCATCTGATGATATTTAATTGATAAATAATAACAACAATATAGGTATTGTAAACAATAAGAAAAGAACAGAAAATATACCATAAATAATAAAATATAAGTCATACAGATATATTAACAAAGGTTAGGTTTATGGATGTATCTGTTTGTGAAAATATAGATTATAATTGATGAATATGTGACTTAACTGTGCCATCATATATATATATATATATATATATATATATATATATATATATATATATATATATATATTGCACCGGAGTTGATAAAAGGCATACATATTCATCCTGATCGGGTAACAATTGAAAATGTTATGTTGTTAGCGAGCCAAAAGACACAAATTAGTTGGTTGGCCTGCCAAGAGCCAATAAAAGACATATCCCGATCAAACAACAACTTGGCGAAGCTGAACCTATCGGACCTCTGTCGGGTTGGTTAATACCGGGAGGATTTGTTTAACTATTCGAACCCAGAATGGAGCTGGAACCAGCATCCGTGTTATTGAAATGATGTTGTGTATAGGTTATCTTTGAGCCACAGTTGAATGTAAACTGTGGTGTCAAAGTATTTTTCTTGTATACATGTTAACATACAACTGAAACACATGCATGTGTTGTTAATTGTGAGCTGTGGTGTCAAATAGTACTTTTTATTATTATCTTCCGCTTTTTGTGCGTAGCCTACATCAAACACTTCCCTGTGGGCGTGACATATTTGTCACGTACGAAAAGCAGATTATTTGGGCCCCACAGGCTGATGGGTAGCCCAGACATATACAAGTCTACGAATGGATAAATTCAACTATGTATTGAATTGATTAAAATAGATTAATGGAAGTACAGGTTTTAAAGGGTGTGTAGGTTTTAATGTTCTGTGCCCGCGCTAACATATATATTTATCTTAAAACACACACACACACACACACACACACACACACACACACACACACAAATAGACAGATCAATTGCTCTAATTTTATATACCCAGCAAATCAATATAATGTAGTTTGTTTTATCTACTATGTCATATTAATGATATTTTGTCTGAGATAAGATAACTCTTCTCTGTAAATGATTACTCATCAGTGAATCAATAGTGACGATAATTATAATGATGTTGATCACTTTGATAATGAAGATGATGCACTACTACTACTACTACTACTACTACACTACTATTACTATTGTCACTGCTGCTACTACTACTACTATTACTATTGCCACCTGCTACTACTACTACTATTACTATTGCCACTGCTGCTACTACTACTACTATTACTATTGCCACTGCTGCTACTACTACTACTATTACTATTGCCACTGCTGCTACTACTACTACTATTACTATTGCCATTGCTGCTACTACTACTACTATTACTATTGCCACTGCTGCTACTACTACTACTATTACTATTGCCACTGCTGCTGCTACTATTACTACTACTACTACTAGTAGTAGTAGTAATAGTAGTGTTAGTACTCCTTGTACTATTACTACGTATTTAATTAAAACGAATTCTCCACAACCAGCACTTCTAATACTAACTCAATCACCACTACCACAACCAGCACTACCACTACCAGCACTACCACTACCAGCACTACCACTACCACAACCACAACTGTCACCACCATCACTACCATCGTCTCGATTGACATCAACATCACCATAACCACAACTACCATCACAACTACCACCACTACGACCACCACAACTACCACCACAACTACCACCACAACTACCACCACAACTACCACCACAACTACCACCACAACTACCATCACAACTACCATCACAACTACCATCATAACTACCATCACAACTACCACCACTACGACCACCACAACTACCACCACAACTACCACCACAACTACCACCACAACTACCACCACAACTACCATCACAACTACCATCACAACTACCATCACAACTACCACCACAACTACCACCACAACTACCACCACGTTGAGTTGAGTTGAGTTGAGTTGAGTAGCCACACCGAGGGGCGACTCACTCAGAAAACAAACCCCACAATTACAGGCAAGAGTCGGATTCTAACCCAGTACAATATATTATGGCCGATCGTAACAAGTTGGCTACAGAATGACCTTTACCTATCAAAACAATTATATTACTATTTTGTGATATAGACCAATGTTGTTTCATCAATCTGATCACATCTGTCAGCTGTTTATTTGGTAAGTTTAGACATAAATGACAAATTTGAAAATTCATCTGTTATTCACACCCCCCCCCCATTCATATCTTCTATTAGTAATTTTATCACCGCATCTTTATTGACTGTTTGAAAGCGCATACATATACCTGCTGATTAACCTTCCTCATGAACGATGTCAACATTGAAATAGCTGTTTTGAATATACTTGAGGATTTCTTCATCAGATGTCTTTTTTTAGTTTCTGCAGAAATATACTTAATGTCTTCAGATGGAAGAAGTCCGTAAAACAATGGGTCTTATCTTTATATAAGATAATAATTTTTGCGAGGACAGACCCAGTTTTATTTAATACTTTATTAACAACATTGAAAATAATGATTTAATTGCCTTTATATGGCTTCATCATATTAGTCTAGCATAGCCACTATACAGAGACTTGGCTATTGTAATAGGTGAATTGTGCTCTCAAATTTATTGGGGGTAGGACAGTTGCTTATCGGACAGTTGCTCACCCGGACACGTGCTCACCAAATAAGTGAAAAAGTGGACACTTGCTTACCAGTGAATTTTTAATGAGAGAAAAAATGCATATCAAAATAGTATTAAAATAAAATAAAATAATCTTTAATTCCTTAATAATTGGTAATATTCATCCCAATAATTATATAGGTATTAGGATACTAAGAATTATAATTCTGAATTAAAAATTATTTAATTTTTTTGATTTTGTCTCTTTAAAAATTCACTGGCGAGCAAGTGTCCACTTTTTCATTTGCTTAGTGAGTAAATGTCCAGGTGAGCAACTGTCCGGTAAGCAGCTGTCCAGTGAGCAACTGTCCGGGTGAGCAACTGTCAGTACTCCCCAATTTATTCCCGTT
Source organism: Paralvinella palmiformis (assembly GCA_025642065.1). Taxonomy (NCBI): domain Eukaryota; kingdom Metazoa; phylum Annelida; class Polychaeta; order Terebellida; family Alvinellidae; genus Paralvinella; species Paralvinella palmiformis. The sequence continues at coordinate 5,197 of JAODUP010001228.1, forward strand.
TCCTTTTGGATTTGAATCTAACCTTTGCGTGATTGAGACAGATATCCTTTTATATCCTGTACCATATATGTAAACAGAAAGCTTTGTTTTTGTGCATTGGTGGAAGTGGAATTTATTTTCCACATGGGATAGTTTGTGGAAATTGTAATATCGTGGTGAATAGTTCCGACAATGTTCTTATCGAGCACCGAACGGATGATGCGCCAATCTGAAGCGCCATTACAACAGAGTAAGTCACACTGATGTGTTCACTTTCGGTTTTCTCCTTCAGATATGTCAGTCCACATAATTGTAAATATCCTTTGTCATATATGTTGTCACAGTCTTTTGTCATATCCTTTCAAATGTTTCAACTAATGATCGTAGACGTCAAAAATTTGAAATGGAACTAAATGCTTTACAAAGAGCGCTGTATCAACTCTCTGTACGTTGGGCAAGCACCGCAGTTGGTAGTGTTGGCCACTGTTATTCGGCAGCTCTCGAATGCGAGTCTGAGTGCATTCACTAGAAGTGTGGGCAGAGCGTTATAGCCTCATATCGAGACGCTATCCACTCAACTCGAGATGTGAGTATGTTGGATAGGTGAATGACGACATCTTGGGAAATGGTTTCGTGTTCAACGAGCCATCGGCGTGGTAAAGAGCTGGAATAGAGAAAGTGATAGAGAAATATAAGACAAGTGTATAATAATGGGTGATAAAATATTGTCTTTCTGGATAGAGTGCGTCATGGTACTTATCGGTTTCCATCATCCATTTATCAATTGATGCTAAACGGCGTTGTATGGATACGAAATAAGCAACTAAAGTGGGCAGATGTCTTTATTTAGTAACATGGCTGATATGAGATGAAACATCTCGGAGACGCAGAAATTCGAACCCAGACTAGGATGTGTGTAGCGCAGTACACATAAAGTGCGATTAAAGCGTACTCGAAAAATGGAGATTAGTTAATAAATAAATACATGATACTAACTAGATGTAAGTAAATAAATACTTTCAAATAAACACTTTCAAATATTATGGTATTTTAAACATCCATTTTTTTCTGGTCACAATTAAAAACAAGTGGTCATGGTTACTTTTGTCTAGGCCAATCACTATGATCAAGTGGGGTTTTCTATGTTTTTATGCCTTCCATGCTCAGAATTATGCCACTTTAATAGTTTAGTGAATCGGGTTTCAAGAAAAGCTTTCTTAAGCCAATTCGATACAGCAAAAATCGCTCCCTTCGTGTCTCCAACCCGTCACTCTGAGAACGGATTGCTCGCGCTAGCCAGATGGTGCGAGTGTTTGGGGACGAAGTGAATGGATGGCGAAAGGGTTTAGGTTTTTTTAAGGCTGGGCGTGTTGTCACTGTTGACTGTAATACTTTACGACAAATCCCACTCGACTGCGGTAAATGTTTTTTTCTCGTTCGTGGCGGGATTCAAGACCGACGTGTGTTTACGACGACAAAAGACTTGTCTCACATCTGCCAAATCACTTCCCACTCTGTCGGAAAGGCACGGACTTTCTCTCTCTCTTTCTGTATGTGTGGATTCTCCCTCCACTCTCAGAATATGTGTGTGTGTGTGTGTGTGTCTGTATGTGTTTGTGTGTGTCTGTGTGTGTGTTTATATATGTATGTCTCGTCTACATGCACATAGGTCTGTCTGTCTGTCTGTCCGTATTTCTCTCTCTCTCTCTCTCTCTCTCTCTCTCTCTCTCTATATATATATATATATATATATATATCGATGTATATCTATAAAATTTATATCTAGTTTCTATATATCCATCTATCTATAAATCTCTCCATCCGTTAATTCATCTGCTCCCTGCAGTTCCCACAATCCCTACTTCACAGCACAACAAGCCTGTCCTTACCCACAACGAACCACAAAAATCACAATATTGTTGCTGGTAAGCCCTTTTTAAATTCTGCACACGTCACACATCCATCGTTCTCGGGCATTAAATGGCTATTTTACCAGCTTTTACTCCTGGAAAAATATGGCCCACGTCTGGATCTCAAACACGTCCTGGATAGCTTATTAATACCAACACACGCGCTCTGGCGATTCCTCAGGGATCCGTACATTTCAGGAGTGGTCCAGATTCCACTAAACAACCAATATTAAGGCGCCGTGGTCGTATTATTGTAAACATTTCTATCCGATCGCCGGAAACCGTGACATAATGTTGCGCATGCTCGGGACACCTGTTCCGGAGGATGCAGGACTACTGCCGGTATCGAATCACTTTCGGTCGGAAGCAATAGATTTTATACGTCGGTGAGTGATGGCGGTCGCGGCATAGCCCGCCCTGGATCATTCCGGAGCTTACAATGGCCTATTGAAGGAGAATGAAAATGACAGAGCCTAGGTTTAATCTGGATCAACAAAACTAGACATCCGGACGTCGATCCGTATGTCTGACTAGGATCCTGCCTGCTCACCTAGCGGATTATCAGTCTATTGTGTCTATATTTTAACCTGTTTTATTCTGCTCTCTGTCTGTATGTCTGTCTGTCTTTCTTTCTGTCTGTCTGTCTGTCGCTCTGTCTGGCTGTCTCACTCTGTCTGTCTGTCTGTCTATCGCTCTGTCTGTCTGTTTGTCTATTGCTCTTTCTCTCTGTCTGTCTGATTGTCCATAGCTCTGTCTATGTGCCTCTCTGTTTGTCTGTATATCGCTCTGTCTGTCTTCTCTCTGTTTGTATGTCTGTCTATTGCTCTGTCTGTCTGTTTATCTGTCTATCACTCTGTCTCTCTGTCTGGCTGTCTCTCTGTCTGTATTTGCCATAGTTATCTATATCGTCGTTTGGTTGTCTTTTTGTCTCTGCATCAGTTAGTATGTATTCTCTTGGTTATAGTCTATATATATAGTATATATATATATATATATATATATATATATATATATATATATATATATATTATATTTATGACTGCTCTCGTATATCTGCATGGTAAGAATACTTGTACCTAGAATTAAGATAGTTCATGTATTCGCGATTGTTTCCAGGCGGGCGGAAAATGCCCGGATTTGGGCGATAACGTGAACCCTGTGCGGAACGACCATGTTAGATCAATCTAGACTGGTCCCTGGAGTGTTCTGCTTCACAGTCTACCGGGATCGCCGACAGAGGTCTCCACTAGTCATGTCCTAGTGGCACGAGAATATGTGGGCTATGTGGGTCGTTTCTGGCTGATAGCGATACCGGACGTGGATTGGCGGATAAAACGGATGACAATGGCCTCCAGCTATCGACCACGTGATCCAGCCGCGGCTTTGTTCCGGATCCAGACAGTCACGCGGTATTAGTCTTGTAAATACATTCCTGACCGCTGTCGATATGAGATCACGACTAAGTTTTATATCTTAGAATCGAGTGACTCCTTTGACCTGGAATGTTGGTCTATGAGCCATTATAGGGTTGTGTGAGCCAAAATATGGTTCTCTGAGCCAATATGTGGCTGTTTGAACTATTCTATGGTTGAGTGAGCCAATATGTGATTGAGTAAGACAATATGTGGTTGATAGTGTGAGTCAAGATATGGTTGCGAGAGCCAACATATGGTTGTCTTAGCCACTTTGTGGTTTTGTGAGATAATAATTGGTTGTCTATGTTGATTTTTTTAATGAATGAATGAATCAATTGATACATTTTATTTAATAGCCCGCCCCAATATATATATATATATATATATATATATATATATATATATATATATATATATATATATAATAACAAACACACACACACATACCTATACACATACATATATACGTACACGTACACATACACACATACAGAAAGAGAGATAAATTAGAATTAAACCATACATTCAACAGAGGGGATGCCAGAAATTTTGACTTATTTAGGGTTACAGGCTACATATATATTTCCTGTTTATACAAAAACAAAACATCTACCGTAATTGAGGTATTAAATCTGAACACGTGAAATCTAAATAAACATATATATTAAATTTCAATTTTAAGCACTTTATTAAAAAGTCCAAATTATTTTTATACTTAATTTTTCTATAAAAATTAAATCGATTGAGTATTTGTTTGTTTTGTTTGTGTATTTGTTTGTTTTGTTTGTGTATTTGTTTGTTTTGTTTGTGTATTTGTTTGTTTTGTTTGTGTATTCGAAAAAAAGTCTGACAAAAGAGTCTTAATTGGATGTAAATAGACAATAGCTAGGACTATGATGCGGATTGATATCTATCTACACGTTAAAACAATTCGAACACATTCTATACCCTTAAGTTATATGGCCAAAGTCCGCGCCTTTAATCTTATATATTAAAATATCCAAATATTAAAAGATTTTGAATAAATTAAATTTAGTTTATGAAGTGCCAGCTTAGAATATCGAAGTAAGTTTGTATATATTTCAAAATATTTGCTTTACAGATATTTAGATTAAAAATAAGATCTACGGTATCTTAAATTAAATATAAATATGCTCGTATCATATCTAAGTTGCATATACAATCAATTTACAGGATCATTGACTGGGGTATAATTAAATGTCAAAGCAATATTTCAAATCGATATCTTAATAATGACAAATATCTGAGAAATTATTAATATATACCCCCGCCTCCGTAAATGAATGTTTTGCTTGAATTCATAACAAGTCACACCTGAGACATATGACTCAGAAATTAATATCTCAGGTGATGAGTTGATAGATTAATAATCCTATTAAATATTGGTAATACTCAGAGTTTGTCCAATTGAAATCCAATACATTATTACGTGCGTTATGAGACTGTAACTGTAATAGCATCTCTCTCTCTCTCTCTCTCTCTCTCTCTCTCTCTCTCTCTCTCTCTCTCTCTCTCTCTTTCATATATATATATATATATATATATATATATATATATATATATATATATATATATATTTAGAGCTGCTATTGTACGTATGTATGTAAATACCTATGTATGTTCTGTTTTATGGCTACTTATGTGTATGTGGTAGGCTAAATGGGCCGAGCGATCTCCAAAGGTAATGAGGTGAAGTGAAAGATGAAACACTCTTCTGACCTAGGCCGTCTGGGGTTTGAACCCACGTGCTATAGATCTGTGGCCAACCGTGCTACTAGTTAGGCCATAGAGGCGCCCTTATTATTATGATTGATGGCAGTAGTAGTAGTAGTAGTAGTAATAGTAGTATGTATGTATGTAAGGAATGTCCCTAAAACAACCATAGTGTTTCCACCAAGTTTCTTTTCGACATTGTAATAGTTTAAAGTTACAAAATGGCATAATTGTATGCCATCAAATCAATATATTCATATATCGGCCAATAACATGACGTTTTATCAATAAATGTTTGGTTTATAAGGAATTAGCTGGCTATGTGAGTTAATGTGTTTTGATGTCGGCTAATGTGCGGTTATGTCAGCTAATATATTGTTATATGAGTTAATGATGAATTATGCCAGCCATTCCGTATTATCTGACCTGGTGATTGGTGATTGGTTGATTTGACGCCATATGTGACAATATAAGGTATCCCGTGACTATATGAGTCACTATTGAATGTTCAGGAAGTCAATATTAGAATGTTTATGTTTGTATGATACAATATATTGGGATATACGTTAATATATGACTAGTTTTCCATGGTTATTTGACGTATAGAAGCTGTATTTAATGAGTATGATGTATGCAATATATATATATATATATATATATATATATATATATATATATTATATGCCTATGTGTGTGTGCGTGTATGTGTACTTATATTTATATTTATGTGTCTTTTTATTATAATCGATAACTTCTTGAAATATTTGGATATAGATTTTAACTGTTTTTTAAGATTCCGCTGAATATCAACTTTAAATAGTTGATGCTAGTAAATATCATTTATTAAATCTACATTAATATCATTACAAAGTTTAAGCGAGTAGCTGATTGTGCGCGTCAACATGTGTTTATATAAGCCAATATATAGTGACCTAAGGCAGCGTGAATAGTCCTATGAGTCATGTGTCTGTAAGTCACTCATCTACTGACTCAGTGTAAGGCGTCTAGCTTTGTTCCCACATTGAGTGTTACTCACTGTGTCCTTAATAAGCTGCAGCGTTATTAAAAGGACAAATATGTCAGTATATCGGCCATTATAACTATGATAATTGTTATATTAGCATTAAAGTTAGGGAAATAATAATAATAATAGTAACAATAATTTTAATAATAGAAATTTCCACCGAAAATCCAATTCAAACAACATAATATTTTATTATATAATCCATTTTATATTATATTATATAATTATATATATATATATATATATATATATATATATATATATATATATTTCTATATAGTTAACTATGACTAAAAGTAATTATGTTTCAATAAAAATGCCTTTTTATTGGTAGAGTATGACGTAATATAAAGAGCTATTTGCAAAGCAACAAATTTAAACACCGATATTATACACCGTACCGTATAAGCCAGCCATTGTATAAGCCAGTATGAGACACGTCGGATGCAAATTGAAGTAAACCTAATTAAACAACGATATACTTCACCGTATACGGCATTGTATGAAATACCGACGTGTATATCACTCACCGTATGAAGTACAGTATGATTAAATGACATTATACTTCAATATATAGGCCATTCCATAAGTCAGTATGATGACCATATAAGCCGTTATATAGCAGTTTGTCTCCGTCGTGTATGACTGATTGATGGGATGTCGGCCTAAAATAGCCGCTCTATGGCTGGATGTATTAGATAATAGGAATTAGACTTGCCGTCTGTCTGTTTCTCTGCTTGCCGCATATACAGTGTACTATATTAACTAACAATATGCTCTGTGATCCTACAAATGTACGTTTTAATCCATCAATCTGTTTAGTGACCGTGATCCATTAAATGTGAGATGTTTTGTGTCACTTTGCGAACAAAACAAAATTAACATTACAGTATATATATATATATATATATATCCGGCTACTATGTGATTGAGCCACAAACGAGCACCTCTTTGAGCTTTGTTCGCCTGTTGTAATATGGGGGGGGGGGTCTTTAGTAATATACGAATCTGTAGCAACTGTAAAGAAGTGAACGGCTTCACAGCCGGAGAACAAGATAGACATGAACACATTTTGCAGTTGTAGCCTCCATTAACACGAATACGAATGTATGGTAATGATGATGATGATGATGATGGGGTGATGATGATGATGATGATGATACAAACGATAGAGACGATGATTAACAAATTTTAAACGATGAAAACCTAATTGAGAGGTTAAAGTTATCAGATTGACATCTATACTTTTCAAGATGATAACAATCGGTTAGAGCTCTGATAGAGAGTTACATCGCCGAAATGTGGTTTATCTTTAAACATAAAGGTGTAGGTTGAAAGTGAATCGTTCTGGGATACTTGGGATATATTTCACGTATTTTGTGACTTTGAATATCGGGCATGGACAGTTCGATGAATATGCATGCATTGTTCGAAGCATGTAAGTGAGTTGATGTATCAATATCGTAACATGTAACATGTTATGTAACATGTTATGTAACATGTTATGTAACATGTTATGTAACATGTTATGTAACACGTTCGAGTTTTCCTGTTTTCAGAATCACATAAAACCAGGATGCCTATTGTAACGCTTAAATCATTATACTGATTGATTGATTGATTGGTTGTTTGGTGAGTGTGTGAATTAGTGAGTGAGAGAGTGCGTAAGTGAGTGATTGAGTGACTGGGTGACTGAGTGAGTGAGTGAGGGAGGGAGTCAATCAGTCAGTCAATTAGCCAGTTAGTCACTCAGTGCCTCAATCAGTCATTCTGTGAATCAGTCTATGGAATAAACTGAGTAGGTAATTAAACCATGTGCAGCTATAAGACATAATAATAATAATAATAATAATAATAATAATAATAATAATAATAATAATAATAATAATAATAATAAAAATAAAAATAAAAATAATAGTAATAATATTGTAGACCGAAACATGATTATGTGATTTTCATTTATTAAAGAGATTAAAGAGTATAAGTCACCGGAGCATTGACTTCTATAACCCGAGTTCAGAGCCTCTTCGTGGCCTCCCCCCCCCCCCACCAGCTCCCTCCTCGCCCCGCCACCACCCCCCAAGCTCGCGTTATTTTCACAGTAAAATCCATTCTCATTAAGACCATCGCCGTAAGATGTCACTTTGATAGGTAAATGTTTGTTTTGACGGAGACCAGATTAATTAACTGTTACTTAAGACGATAAAAATAACATCATGATAATAATAATAATAATAATAATAATAATAGCAACTTCAATACTTACATTAATGATGACGATGAAGATGACACTACATGATCGACTATGTGTGTGTGTATGTGTGTTTGTGTGTATGTGTATGTACGTGCGCGTGTGTGCCTGTGCTTGAGTGTGCTTGACTTTGCCTGTTTGCGTCTGCGTGTGACCATGATGTTTTATTGACCCTCTAACCACACCTACCACGTGACATCTGAGTAGCAGACAGATCGTCCCCTTGTTGACACCGTTCCTATAATATTTCGTGACCGATCCGTCCGACAGAGGGCGTCAATTTCAGGTAGCGCGACCGGAAATTAATTCCGCTGGCCGTGGGACTGAAAAACAAACGGACGCTTAACTCGATCTATCGCTAATCGAAACCACACTCAGTCGTGTCGCATCATTCAGTGGGGGGCCTTGAGTGGGGATTCTCCGAGGCCATCAGCCTGTCATCGGGAGGGGCTAAGTCGGGTCCCGGGGTCGTGCCCCAGCCCAAATATATCATGCACAGATGTTGGTGACTGGGCGGTGACGACTGCCAAGTGGCATGCCCGAGGAGGGGGAGGGTCGCTGGCAGCGGTGAGGAGTCGACGTAACAGCGGTGAACGGGTTTCGAGAGAATGTGTACAGCGGTAAAGGTGTGTACAGGACTAACTTGGTTAATACGGTCTGATATTTGAGAAGGGGCAGCGTCCACTACCGATAAACAAAAGTAGTGGTGAAGGAGCTAAAATAGTAGTTAATGAAAAACAGAGGCCTCAAAATATAGGATTACTGTAATTTGGAAGAACTATACATATCACTGTGTGTCTGTGTGTGTGTCTGTGTGTGTGTGTGTGTGAGTGTGTCTCTGTGTGTGTGTGTGTGTGTATGTCTGTGTGTCTCTGTGTGTGTGTTCTGTGTGTGTGTGTGTGTGTGTGTGTGTGTGAGTGTGTATGTGTGTGTGTGTGTGTGTCTGTGTGTCTGTGTGTCTGTGTGTGTGTGTCTGTGTGTCTGTGTGTGCGTGTGTGTGAGTGTGTCTGTGTGTGTGTGTGTGTGTGAGTGTGTGTGTGTGTGAGTGTGTCTGTGTGTCTGTATGTGCGCGCGCGCTATGGAGTTTTAGATTATCGATCATAAAACAAAGCTTGTATCATAACTTCAGAAGTGTTATTACTATTTAACATTTAACCGAATGTAGTTTGTTTTGGAGAGAAAGTGGTCTAGAAAGGGCACTTTATTAAATATACATTATTATTATTATTATTATTATTATCATTGTAGTCACCATTATTATTAGCAAAGGCAAAAAGATTAATGTCTTCTAATTAGCTTTGGGTGCAAATAGAAAATAAATTTTAAATAGATGTCTTTATAAAATGTAATTTTTGTACATATCTTTATTTATTAAACAACACTTATACTTATTTAAAAGCATTTCTTTATAATAAATCAAGCCAATTGGAATATTTATAAGGAACAAATACTGATATATTTTATTATGAAATAATGTTATATTTTATTATGAAAAAGTAATGCTAATGTTATATTTACTGACTAATGAATACCATTACATTTTATGGAAAACAAATTCTATATATTTAACGAACAGATCATATCATATTTCACGACGAACAAGGAATATTGTATTTTATTATTAACACACAATCCTATACATCATAACAAACACATATTGCACTATTTTATTGTTAACGAATAATATTATATTTCATAGAAAACGGTTACGTAAAAAATATTGTTTATATATTAACCGTACATGTTATAGCATCAATTTAGATGTTTGATTATACAGTCATTTCCTCCATTCATTGAGACATATATGTTTACGTTATTAATTAACTTCGGTTTAACATATATTGGCTAAAGTTTCCTTCCAAACCCTTTATTTGGTCAGATTGAAGGTTTCAGTAAAATTCATAATATATATATGTTTTAATAACGAGATGGAACATTCTACAAAAAATCAAATTAGATGTGGAACCTTGGAGTGGCGTACACGTGTACAGAATGTCATGTCCGAGTGTTCGTCTTACGATGTACAATTAACCTTTAACACCAAATCCTATATTGTTTAACTTCACCTAAAGCCTATATGTATATTGATGACTTAAACGAGTTGTCGTCATTCAGTTCAATTATTTACCCACAATTACGGGTATAACCAGGATTAGAACCCACGAACTCTAAATAATGCGCAATGGGAGCGACCTGGAAATATTCAAGTGAGGCTGATACAATAACCGGAAATAACATTACTCAGTTATATATGTTTAATGTTTATATTAATTAATATTATATATTACTTAATATTTATACTCAGAACATAGTGTTTAATATGGCCATATTAAGCAGCTACAGTCATTGCCACTATAAAAAAAGTATACACAATCACCGATAATATGATTGAATAGTCTGAATAACTGCGCCATGACTAACTATGACTAAAGACAAATTAGTTGATGTAATCGCTTCATCATGTTAATTTATCACTTTTCAATATGATCATGATTTGTTATATAAACAAGTTATCGATTAACGTATCATACCATATTATAATACGCTCTTTCCCAACGCGTTTCCAGCTCGGATGCAATCAACCTTCTCTAGCCATAACGCGAGTTACGTACGTATTGCAGTCGTTTGTCACGCTGACTGGGTACGTTAGGTGGCTTCGACCTCCAGGTGCACGTAATGGTATCCACGTGAAGAGAACACATAAGGAAGGGTTACCATCTTGCCGAGTTATAATAATCGCCCAGTCTGTTGATATGTTGTATGATTCTGTAGAAGGGGTGATGGTGAGTGAAATAATGATGTCACAGGAAGGAAAGTCAGTATAAATATATATATATATATATATATATATATATATATATGTATATATATATATATATTTATATATATATATATATATATATATATATATATATATTAATATGTATTTTGTTCCTTTGTTACTTCTTATAAAAGGATTTGTACATACCTGACCGAATTATCTGTGGAAGAAAACAGAACCCACAGAAATAAAATATGAACCTGTAACTGTTAGATTGAGAACATCGACTGGAACAATACTGAAAGTGGTAAAAAAACACAAGTAAGTAACACTGCTAATGGAAAAGGGATACTGAAACTAGTGAGAGAACCTTGATAAGGGACAACAGCACCGACACCAAAGGTCAACTGGAAATACTGCGGGAGGAGTTAGAAGCTACAATGACAACATTAAGGGTGAGGTCTGACAGTGATGAAATCACACCGATAAGAGAGAGTGATAAGGGACACATATTAAGGACACATATAAGGACCACGGATAGCCACGAGGGGACACTAACAGCCGCTCATCACCCGTATGTTGGTTTGTAATTATGGAGGATTTTCAACGTCGCGTATAAACGCCGACTTAACGCCCGCGGGCCAACGGTCACCCGCTAATTTAATAACCAAATGCCGAACGATATCGGACCGTGGAAACGCGGCGTCCCATTCGTGGAAATCAACTCAAATTGGGTTAGGTCGTCCCCCAACTGGGTCAAACTGGCCTCACGTGTCAGTCAGTACGTCAGGCTCACTGTGTGTTTATTGGCGAAATGCTTGAACAGTGGACAGCGCTATGTCCTTAACACTGAAGATTGTATTTACAGTTGCTGGGTCAGCGCCCCGTTCTCGGAGATGCGACACGATCCGCAGTCGAAATTAATCTTCTCGCGGGCCGCTGGTGGCCCGCTCCTCGTTTGAGTTTACATTTCGGCGCGGCCCTGTTCGCGGAGGTGAGAAATTAATCGTGTCACGCGTTTAATTAACGCAAACAAACCGGAATGAAATTAAGAAAATGGCGACCGGAAGTTGTAATGTTTGAAATTTGAACGATTAGCCGCTCGAGTGAATTTGTCGTTTTAATTTTACGCGAGGTCGTTTGGCTAATGAGAGAACTGGCCAAATTTCAAGTGATGAATGCACGATAGATGAAAGAACAAATGAATCGGTTGGTTGATGAATGAATGCCTTGATGGATGGATTGATGGATGCGTGGCTGGATCGTGGAATGGATGGATAATTGAATGGATGAGTGCGGTCTTTCTTACGGCGGCCAAACCTCTCGTTTTACATATTTATTATTTAATTAGCCACAATTAAACAATGTATTTGACGATGTTTTAATTTATCACAGACAAGAACAGAAATGTTGTTTTCATGTCTGTTTATGGAATCTTGCCTCTCGATGATTTTCTGTCGACGTTCGTTTTGAGAGATATTGAGTATATTAAACATTGATATGTGATTACATCTTCATGACAAATGCTAATCCGTCCTGTGAAATGTCTTTATCAATGAAGAATGAAACATCCTTCTATAGACGAATAATCGTAACATCATCATCATCATTAGCAACAACAACAACTGTTACAACGACAATAAGAGCAAGAACAACAATGATAATGATAATTGAGACGACGACGACGACGATGATGATGATAATAATAATAATAATAATAATAATAATAATAATAATAAAGTCCTGACGATCATGTACGTATGATTCGGATTTCGAACAATTTAAAGTAATAATAAATCCCAATATAAAATAACCTAATCGTTGACCAGGTAAATAATCGCAGGAAAACAAACAAGAAAAAAGAAAGACAAAAACCCGAAACAAACAAATCACACTTTGTCCGGGAAGAATGGTACTAGTTTCCCTAACTAATGGCCTAGGAGCCAATCGTCGATCGCGTTAGTCAGGAAATTGGCAGGAAATCGTATCCATCCATTGGCCAAGTCGTTGATGACAGTAGTAGCTCGTCCTCTGACTGGGCATTTGGTTAGTGTAATCGAATCGTCATTGGTGAGATGTGGTTAGATTGGCCGATGACGGGGTCCAGTTGCCATCGACTTGATTTTGACATCGGAGTAGTTGATGGCCATCAGCTTCTTCTGGCTGTTGGTGACCAGATGAAGCTCCGAGGTGGTGATGGCGATAATAGGACCAAACCGTCTCATCACGGAAGTGTTTATTTTGGGTGTGAAAACGAGGTCAGGCCGTGTTACTTATGGTTGAAACTTACTGATTTTAGGGGCTTCATCGATATATATATATATATATATATATATATATATATATATATGTGTGTGTGTGTGTGTGTGTGTGTGTGTATATATATATATGTTTAATATAACTTAATATCTTTCCATCTGTTTAAACTATTTATATATCTATCTATCCATCTATCTATCTATATATATCTATATATCTGTAATACAGATTCTGTATATCAATATATCTATCTATCTACATTTCTATCTATCTGTCAATCAATCAATCAATCAATCAATCAATCAATCAATCAATCAATATATCTATCTATCTATATATCTATCTATCTATCTATCTATCTATCTTCATGGGGGGAGTCTGTGGTTTACCTGTTTAGTTTGTCATAAATCACTTTAATCAATGTTCTGGTGGTACGCGTTATGCCCTCAGCCATAATGGAAGCGAAAAGTCGATTAGACATGAAAAATTAGTTTGAAATATTTTTTGTCATCCTACTATCGTAATGCCACCTTGATGGCGAGCTATGGGCGAAGGGGAAAGGGAAGAGACAGGTTAGAGAGAGAGAGAGAGGGGGGGGAGGGAGAGAAACGATGACAGAGATGGTGGATGTGAGGCAGGCTAGAGCGACGGGGTATAGAGAGAAAGGGGAGAGAGGGAGAGATAGATGGAGGGAGAGAAATCGTGACAGAGAGAGAGAGGGGGGGGTAGTCAGGCAAGATAGAGAGAGGAAGAGTGAGCGGCAGACAGAGGGGCGGGAAAGGAAGTGAGAGGGAGATAGAGGGATAGAGAGAGTCTATTGCCAAGCTATCACATTCCACGAAACAATCATTCTAGTGGGCTGGGGGGTGGAGACTAAATTATCGGCACATTATCGCCCAGGTGCGTTTTAGCACCGAAGCACCCCCGAAATCTGGCAACGGAACCGCCAACCCGAAACACGTCCCCCGGAATATACAAACATCGCGATCACGGCTCACTGGGTTTGCGTGAAGGTCACGGGCAAGGTGTGAGGGTCATAAATAACCTATGAACGGGCGATCATTATTGAACGTGGCTATGCAATTAAATAACGAGCCTCATTAAGATGGGAGTCACACGTCATACAGGATGTCATAAAACACGATAATGAAGACTTGAGGCTGCCGGAGTGCGTTTGTGCGAGACACGCACTGGGATCCAGGGGGAAGACTTAAATGGTTGTGGCGTCAGATGGGTGGTGCGGGCTAGTTGGTTGGGTGAGTGTGGGTGTTGTTAGAGGTACGGGATGTTTTAAGGCGTGTGCGGGATGTGGGGAGCGTGAACTGTCGGGGATAGAAGTAAAACGCTCCCGATGTGGCTGTAAATTGTTGACACTGCCAGGCGAGATAGTTCGGAGGTTGGGACAGGATACGGGGTACGGGATGTTATTAATTATAAAGGTGGGGGAAAAGTTTTATATACTGGGTACTGGAGGCAATAAAGCGTAAGGAACGGAAGCTTTATAAACGGGGTACTGAACGCTATAAGGTAAAAAGGAAGGGATTCTTTATAAATGGGTCAAGGGACCATATAAAGTGTAAGCGCAGGGAAGCTTTATAAAGATGTCCAAATAAACCAAGGAATAGTAGAGAATAATCTTGCACGGGTTCAACATAAGACACTAGACGACGTAAAGGTAAACCACATACCGTTTTAGACGTCGAGTCAGATGGATGAGTTTATGAGCTCAGATAAGGTGATTAATAACCATAAATAGTTATCGTAGTGATAACTTGAATATATATATATATATATATATATATATATATATATATATATATATATATATATATATATATATATATATATATATATATATATGACCTGTTTGTTATTTGGGAAGGATTTGGGACTATAGCAAAGATAATAATATTAGGTTATGACAATGGCAATGCATATTTAATAAATCGCCAAAACGAGTTATGCCATTACGATGTGCTGTATATATTTTAATCCATAATTATATAGAACACAATAATAAACATTATTTGAAGATGACAACAAAAGCAATATAAAATAGATAGAGTTTTGATTGGGATTTGAACGGTCCTATTGTCAAATCAGCTCTTTTGTGTTATGGGAGGTGATACATTTGGACGTACTTTGAGTATATCGTATTGTTTATTCCGTAATTTAGGGCCCAGACACATATTACAAAGGCTTAATTATCTTGGTACATGTAAAGATACATTACAGCAGTGCAATATTTGTTGCAATGTACACTTAAAGCATAATGCAAAAATTAACCAAGTGCATTGATGTGTGTTTCATATCTTGATTTTAAAATTATGTACATTAAGGTTATATCTCTTACTTGAAACTTCTGTAAAAAACGTCGTTGGTGAGATTAGGACAGTCTTAGGTATTTCTACGATGGTAGGTATTACGGTAAGGGGGGGGGGGGCAACATTGGCTGCAGATTGTGGTACCGGGTTATGAGGACGAATAAATGGTAGCCTTAAAATAGTGTTGCTTAGAAGAGTTCAATGGTTGGTCATAAAAGAGTGTGACATGTGGAATATAAATAGAGTGGAGCATGTGCAACGAGAACAGGGAAGCCGAATATATATATATATATATATGGGCCCTGCGAGTGTGGTTAAGATATACATAAGAGAGTTTGATATAAGGTTAAAGTTAGTGGGATTACGAACACTGAATGTGACCTGGCCTTAGATAATAAAGCACTATAGGGAGTGTATTGAAATGGGGCAAGCAAGGAGCGTCATAGAAGATGTAAAATCTTGGTGAGGAAGTTTAATTGTTTTCTTTGAGATGAGTTGTTACTAAATAGGAGGAGAGTAGTAGTGTACTTAAAGGATACATAAGGGTAGGTTATATGGCTAGAGATAGGAGAGTTGAGTGTCTTATGTATCTTAATGCAACGCCATTTGCATTAAGATACAAGTAGTATGACTCACTCATACTAGATTGTAATAAAAGTAGTTCACATGAATAATGATATTAATGCGCCATCATAAATTCGGCAGTAAAACATACATTGCCTTACAATTATATCAAAACATAAACATAAGGTCATCAAAATGTATTATAAGTGAAACACTGCACTGTTTTAAATGGCCCGATGTCTGATCTAAGTAAATCGTCAAAGCATCTGTCAAATTCTGAATTTATCCTACAAAGAGTTGTTTCTGGTCTTTTACAAAATATGGCGCCACTTATATTAACACAAAAAACCTTGTCACATGTACCGGTAAATCATCTCGACATGATATCAGTGTCTTTCATTGTATCTCAATCACGTATAAATTTGCAGATTTGCCATGTAGGGGTCAGAGGAATGTTTTTCCTGGGGGTCGGAGGGTGCGAATTCAGAGGGTTCCAGTTCCAAGATTTTGGTGTGGGACCTAATTATATCGGATATTGTCAGATATAGGGTTACAACCAGTTATGGCTTCATCTACGAAATGCTGATAGTATAAAGGCTAATAGCGTATGGTATTACAGGTACAAAAGGGTGTGTTGTCAGTACTCTGGTTGCTAAAGAATGTGGTATTTGGGTACTGCGGATAAGTTGTTTTAAATAAGGATCTACAAAGGTGATGTGAGTATAGATTTGAGGTTTCACGAGCGGTTTGAGTATGTTATTAGGTTGTAGAAGTTGTTTAGATTGTTAGAACAATCCTGATTGTCTAGGGGCACAATGTTATCAGGATTGTGTAATTGCTGCACTTACTTGAACGGTCAATCGCAAGAAATGGCTCAAGTGTATTACTAAAGAGCTAAACTGCTAATAGTCAGGTATATATATATATATATATATATATATATATATATATATATATATATATATATATATTATATAAGAGAGAGAGAGAGAATGAGAGAGACAGAGAGAAGGAGAGAGAAAAGATAGCGCTAGAAAGACAATGAGATATGAACAGATTGATTGATAGTTTGATGGACTGTTTGATCGATTAATTAATTGATGGATTGAAAAATAGATAGATAGATAAATAAATCGGCACTGAGTGTGCGAAAACTTTCTCTCTGCGTTTGTATATATGTATATATGCGTGCGTCCGTGAGTGTGTGTTTGTGTGTGTGTTATGTGTGTGTTAGTGTGTGTGTGTTTATAGGTATGTGTGTGTGTGTGTGTGTATGTGTTTGTGTGGATGTATTTGTGTTTGTGTGTGTATATGTGTGTGATGTGTGTGTGTATGTATTTGTGTTTGTGTGTGTATATGTGTGTGTATGTGTGTGTATGTGTGTATATGTGTGTATATGTGTGTATATGTGTGTGTGTGTGTATGTGTTTGTGTGGATGTATTTGTGTTTGTGTGTGTATATGTGTGTGCATGTGTGTGTGTATGTATTTGTGTTTGTGTGTGTATATGTGTGTGTATGTGTGTGTGGATGCGCGTGCGTGTGTGTGTATGTGTATGTGTGTGTCTGTGTGTCTGTGTGTGTTATACCAAACCCTGTTCAACATTCATCCTTCACACCCCGTATATACCCCGATATAGTCCCTGTCGTCGTAATGTCTCTTTGCCATCACCAGTTTGTTCGTACAATTGTCCAGCTCGCGGGCAGGCCATAATATAAGGTGATAGATTTACATGTTGTGTTTTTCTATTGATTATGTCCAATTGTTGGCGCTGCTCTGATGACACCGGAGTCTCATAAATTTCCCAGGAGATGGCGCTTCGTACCCAGAGCAATTAGAGTGAAGATGAGCAACGTATCAGGGCCGAAAGAAGAGGCCAGTGTTGTCATTCTAGAAGAACAAAACAAAAATCACTTCCCACTTCCTGGTGACACGACGTCCTATCTTGGCTAGATGATGGCGGGGGAGGAGGAGGGAGAGGGAACCCGGGATGGCGACTCCGTGTGTAAATCTGTAATCAATTTAATATTTCTCAGAATCATATTTCATGTTGTTTGCTTTCAGTTAACCTTTATGTCGGATGGTGAAGTGTGGGACAAGCGTTGAGAATTAACAGAAAAGATTGGGAAGGTTTAACAAAACAAGGCGAAAAAGAAAAGAAACATCTAGAGAATTATAATATATATATATATATATATATATATATATATATATATATATATATATATATATATATATATATATATATATATATAATCGAGATTTTAAGATCAAAATGAAGATGATAATCGAACAAAAAGTAGTACCCGAGGAATCTTCTTTACAATGATGATATATTCGCTAATTAATCATGATATATACAATAATAAATTTGTTTAGTTTTGAAGGTACGAGTGTGATAGGTGTGTGACGGGTCATTTAGTTAATGGTGATAAGTATTCCGAAGTTTCAAATAGCGGCAGGTTTGCTAGCTATCTTTACTCTTAGAAATTCTGACACCTTCTCCACCCTGTAGTCAGATCACTTCTCTCTCTCTCTCTCTCTCTCTCTCTCTCTCTCTATCTTGCTCTCTTTCTTTCTCTCTCTGGCCGTCTATCTTGCTCTCTCTCTCTCTCTCTCTCTCTCTCTCTCTCTCTGTGTGTGTATGTGTGTTTGTGTGTTTCTTGAACTGTGCCGTAGGACCCCTGACTGTCGCCTATTGGACACAACCAGCTGGTGTTGATTTTAGGTAGTCAGATACCTTAGTGTTCACTTCTTCTGTAAACGCGATTACTGCCTTAGAGTCGCCTGATCAAAGTCAATTTAAGACCTTAGATGATCAAACGTTAAATGGTGTTGTTTTACGGCCATTTTTGTTACAGGGTAGGTTAGATGGACCGAGCAACTTTCAGATATAATGAAACCAAGGGAACACCCCTCGGACATGAGTGGAATCAGACTGGGATTTGAAATCAGATGCTAGAGGTCACTGGCCAACCGTTCAAGCAGCTAAGCCATGCATATGTCTAGTTTTGTTTATAAATATGACGAGGGTAGACTATATGTTGTACTTTATATATAACTTTATTAAATTACTTCCACGTATGTTGTAAGTATTATGTAACAGTTGACCTCCAAATAGCTCAGTCCATTCATCATGCTCACAAATCAGTCCACCCAGTCTCCACATATCTCAGTCTACTCAGTCTCATTGCAGGTCAGTCTATTCGGCCTTCACATATCTCAATCTACTCTGCCTCTAAACACATCAGTCTGTTCGGCCTTCGCATATCACAGTCCACCCAAACTCCACATATCCACTAAGCCTATAGGTATCTTCGTCTATTCAACCTCCATACACGTCCGTATACTCGGCTTCTACATGTCCCAGTCCATTCAGCCTCCACATATATCCGTCCATTAAGCCTCTATATATTTCAGCATCCTCACACCGCAGTCAACTCAGCCCTCACACATCACCGCCCACTCTGCCTCCACACACAAACATGTCAGTCCACTCAGCCTCCACACACAAACATATCAGTCCACTCAGCCTCCACACAAATATTAGTCCGCTTAGCCTCCACATTCCTGAATATATTCAA
>JAODUP010001228.1:30000-82500 GCA_025642065.1 Paralvinella palmiformis
TTATTGGTGTTGATGTGGTGTTATTGGTGTTGATGTAGTGTTGTTGGTGTTGGGGTAGTGTTGTTGGTGTTAATGTAGTGTTATTGGTTTTGATATAGTTATTGATGTTGATATAGCGTTATTGGTATTGATGTATTGTTATTGGTGTTGATGTGGTGTTATTGGTGTTGATGTGGTGTTATTGGGATTGATGTAGTGTTGTTGGTGTTGATGTGGTGTTATTTGGATTGATGTAGTGTTGTTGGTGTGGATGTAGCGTTATTAGTGATGATGTAACGTTATTGATGTTGATAGAGATTTTGTATTGTTGTTGGTGCTGATGCAGTATTTATGGTGTTTATGTAGTGTTGTTAGTGTTGATGTAATGTTGTTGATGTTGATGTAATGTCGTTGGTGTTGATATATTAGTTTTGAATATGATTTAATGTCGATGGATATGATGTTGTGTCGCTCCTTACAGAGACATATAAAGTATGTATTTTGGTCAATGGTGAGGTAGTGCTTATTATTGTGATCTTGTGTTACTGATAGTGATGTAGTATTAATGATTATGATCTAGTGCTATTGGTGAGTGATGTAGTGTTAATGTTTATAATTTAATGTTAATGATAGTGGTGTAGTGTTAATGATTGTGATGTGGTGTTACTCATAGTGATGTAGTATTAATGATTATGATCTAGTGCTTTTGATGTGTGATGCAGTGGTAATGATTATAATCTAGTGTTAATGATAGTGATGTAGTGTTAATGATTGCGATATAGTATTGCTGATGGTGAAATAGTGTTAATGATTGCTATCTAGTCTTATTGATGATGGTGTAGTGTGATTGTCAACTAGTGGTGCTGATGGTGATGTGGGGTTAATGATTGTGATCTAGTGTTATTGTTGGTAATCTAGTGTTATTCACTGTGAACTAATATTATGAATGGTCATCAAGTGTTAATAAATGTGATCTAGTGTTACTCATGGTTATGTAGTGTTACTAATTGTGATATATTGTTGCTCATGGTGAAGTAGTGTTAATAATCGTGATCTGGTGTTTCTCGTGATGCAGCGTTACTGATTGTAATCTAGTGTTCCTGATGGTAACATAATGTTAATGTTTGTAATCTAGTGTCGATTATCGTGATCTAGTGTTACTTATGGTGATATGGCATTTTTGTGATGATGTTATGCTGCTTGAGGTAATATGTGTTACTTCATATGATGTAAACATTAATTTGGTGATGCGGTGCTGTTGAACGTGGTGTCATGTTTCTGATGGTGATGTAATTTTGCGGATGGTAACGTCATATTGTCGAGTCTGTGTTTCGTATGGTAGCTGATGGTGACGTATGTTTGATAAGGAGGGTGGGGGGTAGATAAGGGTTATAGTGCCCCTTCTTACGTCAGAAATCTAGAAAATGACTTTATCACTGTTAAGTTTTATGATTTAACTGAGCTTCGTTATGGTAGTGATATAGTGTCTCGGGTCTATGAGAAATGTTGTTTAAATGTGTGGGTTGTTTGTGTGTGTGTCTATGTGTTTGTGTGTTTATTTATGTGTATTTATTTATTTATTTTGTGTGTGTGTGTGTGTGTGTGTGTGTGTGTGTGTGTGTGTGTGTGTGTGTGTGTGTGTGTGTGTGTGTGTGTGGGTGTGCGTGAGCGTGTGCGTGTGTAAGTGTGTGTCTGTGTGTCTGTATGTGTGAATACTAGTTTGTATGTTTATATGTGTATTTGCGTATGTTTGCGTATGTGTATATGTGTGTGTTTGCGTTTTAGCCGTGTGAAATAAGGTACTGGCATATATAATATCTATGAATGAAATCAAATTCTGGGGTGATTCATCAGGGGGCAGACTTCAGAGTGGCGATTTTTCATACTGACAAGTATGTAATGCCTCACCGAACCCTTTGTGTGTGTGTGTGTGTGTGTGTGTGTGTGTGTGTATGTATGCTTTATGAATTTTGCTAATTGTTAGCAGATTTACTTACTGATTGACTGACTGACTAATGGAATGACTGACTGACTGATTGGTTGACTGATAGACTGACTGACTCATTGGTTGATTGATTGACTGTCTGCCTGACTGTGTGATTAACTCACAGACTGACTAACTCACTATCTGACTGGTTAATTAACTGACTGACTCGCCAACTGACTAACTCACTGACTCACAGACTAATTGACTGACTCACCCACTCACCCATACATACATTCCCACACGGACCAGACCATCTCGCATCCAAAGATAATAATTATGTCATCGTGTTATTTCTTACTGATATAAATTCCACATCTTAATGTTGAATCCGCCCTCGGAATATCAGGACCCCCCCCTCCCTACATACCCCGACCGGACTTACGTCACACGACGATCGGCAATCATACAGATGAGCGCTTCCCGATTACGATATAGAGGGCGTGGCGATCGGGCAGTATCCGGAGACAAAACGTCGGACTGTCAAACTATGTGGCGAGTTGGATGACTAGAGATTAATGTCAACTTAACGTAGCGTGGAGAGACATACCCCTCTTAGTCCTGGCCATCAATGGCGAGATCGTTCGTCTATTAACAAGTGGTCGGAGCCGGCTTTAGGTCCACCCAGCCGCCCAGTGCTAGCCGGGGGTGGGGGACTTCCCTCCTCGCTGACCTGTCTCGTCCGAGTCGAGAGGATGAGCCATTCCCGGCCACTTCCGGTCGACGAAACAAACACAAACGTGACGATCTCGGCTCCGAGTAGGGAGGAAATTCGGAATTTCTCGCCAGCTTTGTCGCTCGATTGAGCAATGGCTTGGGGAAGGGAGATACCTTGACAGGACGAGGTCAGAGTGCCTGATAGCTCTCTCTCCTCCTCTCCCCCCTCTTTCTCTGTGTATGTGTAGGTGTGGGTTATTTTATGAATATATATGTAATATATATATATATATATATATATATATATATATTTTATATATATATATATATATATATATATATATATATATATATATATCTGTGTGGGTGTGTGTATATGGGGTGTATGTGTGTGCGTGTATGTGCGTGCGTGCGTGCGTGCGTACGTGCGTGCGTGCGTGTGTACAGGTCCGGTACCTCTTACATCTCAGCGGATATCCCACAAAGAACCACCCAGCTTACCCCGGGGGCCCACCGACAATACACAAAGCATCACCGTCGGATATATCCCACCGAGTTTACCTCGGCCAAAACCAGTCTATAGGCGAGTACCTCTTTCTACCCAACTCAGCTCACCGGGGGGCAGCCATCAACCTCCCGAACACGGCGACCAAATCTCCGACGACAAGAAGCCGGACTCGTTCACTTTGATGCCGACAGGAAAAGCGCCGGAGAGTTTACATAATTAAAAAGCTTTTGTCCGCTTTATGACACCCTCCGTGGTGCTTTATCCGCGGGCTCTCATCCCGTTTTATGCCGGGACCAGGCCGCTGGAGACCGGATCACTTCTGGGTCTTCGTGGCCAAACTCGGCGCCAGTCACCGTTTGAAGAGGTTCCACTTTGGTTCGGGTGCGATGCGGCGCCGGTTTTTAGTTCTTGTTGACAATTCGTCGAAGCTTTAGACGTGTGGATGCGTCATCAGGTGATCATCGGCAGCGGATGTCAGCCATACAGAGCCGGCTATAGCTAACCGATCCCGAAGGCGACAGATTGCCGGCTACCGTAGGACATTGGCTGTCTCCTGAATGCCCGTGGGCGGTCATCTGGAGTAAACATCGGGCCGAGAGAAAGGATGGTTCGGTGAGTCGCCGCTAGGAAACTTTGAGAGAGAGAGAGAGCTATTCGATCGTTAGATGGCCCCGTCCTCGCCCCGAGCCTTTCTAAACAACGTTCGAACGATGGATGAGGCAAAATTATTAAAAGCCCGCTAAGGGATTCCGTCACGAGCGCGGACTCGGCTGCGAGGACGCGTCCCGGCGAGTCCGACCCAACGGAGAAGGAACCGACCAGCTGAGCGGGAGACGTCTAAACAAAAACAGTGCCAGTGAGAGGCTGTCGGGATCTGCCAAAAACCGAGTCCGCTTCTGGGCTTTGAAGAACAACAGAGGTGTCATGATGGGTCGATGAGTCAGACTGACGTTTTGTAAATATGAGAAATGACCGGAGACGTCAGAGTGCCATGTGCTCGACGACGATAACATTGTCTACCATCGAATTACCAACAACGAATTAGTTCCGGTTGACGACGCCAGGGGTCGCCGTCGTGTCGCTGTATTTCCCATTTAGCCGATTAGTTCGTGGAGGCGGTCAAACGGATTTAGGGCGCATAAGCCACCGTCGTCCCTCGACCATCTAGCGCCGAGTTGGAACGCGACCAAAAAGAAGGCCACCTCGTCAAACCAACTCAGTCACCACCAAAGGAGAGCAAACACTTCCCGTTGATTGAGTGCGTCATCGAGGAACTCGCATCTTCTCGGGCGCTCTAGATAGGCCAACGGGGCTGAAACCAGGCCCCGAAGAAAAGCGAATTCCACTCCATGTTTGATCTCTGCTAACTCAGCCTATGACTATTTCGCCATTCCATCTCGGGATTCGTAACTTTCGACCACTAGGACTTGCTGTTCTTTGTGTCGGTCACGTCCTGACTGTTGGTCACTGAGGGGCGACGAAACTCTGTCCGAGTTGACGCTTCTTGGATTTCCGGAGCACAAAAGCGGCCATACGACGGCATCCGCCACTGTTTACCCGCACCGAAGCCGCGCTTATTAGCGCGATAGCGGGCGATATTGGAGCAACGGTAATCGATTCCCAGGCGGTTTTGTGCGGACCCATGGAATTTCGGCGGCGGATTTGGACGCGGGTAGACCGCGGATAAGCGCATAAGTGGGGGCGGGGGCTAGGAGTTGCTGCCGGTGGTCCGCCTGGCGATATCTCTTCATTAGCGAAGACGACGTTGGCGAGCGTGTTGGCCGGAACCAGAAGCCGACAGACCGGTAAATATAATAGGCTTACGTTACGGACAATCGGATACAGTAAGCAGGGATAGTGTCGTGGCATTGATGTTAGCCTAGCTATTGACGGCTATTGACAGGCGAAGCTTCTGCCTCTCTCCATCATACACACACACACACAGACATACAGACATAAACCCTCCTCCCTCTTCCATCCCCTCTCTCCCACTCTTCCACCCTCCTTCTCTCCAACGCCCTCTCTGCGGGACGGTGGGCGATCGATGCACCTTGCGTGGCTCAGCTAGGCGGCGCCACTCGGAGCGGCCAGAAGGGGGCAGCTCTGTTGTTTGTTCGCCTTTCACTCTCCAACAAATTGCCGCCTCAGTTCGGCGAGGCTCTGATTGCCGACGAGAGGACGCGATATCGTGAGCCGTCTACGAGGCCACTCAGTAAGTCGTTACTTAAACCAAACGGCGTGACGACGACGACGACAACAGCAGCGGTAGCGAGTCGCGGACCGACGATTGCGTCCGGACGATAGATATCACGGAGTGCCATCGAGTACCGGATTGTGTCCGGAACCTTTGACGAGTCGTTGATAACTTCGGGAGACGAGAGCTATTCGCCAGCCCGAGCCAGCAGCTGCCGTATCCCGTCGATGATACAATAACATAGTCTGGCAATCATCGGGCCATTAACGCTCGTAATGTGTTTGAAGGCTCTCACCGCCGCGTAACACGAACCTACATCGGCCCGCGCGATAAGTGACGGGCGCGCGCGTGGCAATTAAACCGACTCGCGGTACGAGCAGCTCAACGCTAACCGGAGATCCGGGCACGTCTCTGGATATAACGTCCGCTAGGTGTCGTACTCTTTGGTCCCGGATCTGGGGATCGTGTTCGTGGTCGTTAAGGCGTATCGTTATTTGATCCGATGTAGTCGACACCGAAGACCAGGACGGACCTAGATCCAGGCAATTAGTTCGTTCGACGATAATCCACGTACTCTGGATCGGCGCTTCGCCGCGGATAATCCTCGTGCGGCAGTTCTATGCGGCTTTAAGTCGGAGAAGAGAAAGACGATCGCTATCGCGACGCGGGGAAGGAACACCCGCCGTGAACAGCTTCCAGTCGGCGACCACGTGACGTCATGGATGGGAAGCGGAGGGGCGGCCGGGCGATCGGCGCGTTATTTGTGTGGATGTCGCTAGGTGCTGTTACCGGACTGCCATTAGCCGATGGACACGTGACGAACGGCTTCAAGGGCACCGGGTTCGGTAAGCAGAAAGATCAAATATGTTCCAATCACTGGCTCTGTTATCTGTGTGTGTGTGTGTGTGTGTGTGTGTGTGTGTCTCTTTCTCTCTCTCTCTGTGTGTGTGTGTATGTGTGCGTGTGCGTGTGTGTGTGTGTGCGTGTGCGTGTGTTTGTTTCAGCAGGCTGCCGTTATCGATCACGATACTAATGATCATTTTCACGATGACGATTATCATGATGATGATAAATGTTGTTAATGATAATATTGATGAGAACAATAATGATGTGGATGATAGCAACAACGGATGACATATTTATGTAGGGCCCACCAGGGGGCGAAGGTTAATGTCGATGCTGGCTCCACCTACCCTCCTCTTCCCAACAAATATATTGTCACGAGGTCAAAGGACGCGGGAGATAATGCACGCTTCATCCATGCACGTCGTCCTTGAGTGGGGCTACACCGCTTCCCGAAGCGATCCGGAGAACAACGCCCCGGTGCCCTACCTAAAAGTTACCACCCCCTCCCGGAAAGTCATACGCCACGAAAACAAACCGTCCCACATCGACACCGGGTCGGTCTAACTACCAGAGAAGATGTTTCTCGGAGCGAGGCAGATAAATATATATTACCTCAAAGCCACATCAATGGTAAGCTAATTTGTGGAAATGGACTTTATGAAGCTTTTTACGCTCGTTCCTTGACCTGTCGCATGCTTCACGTGGCTTATGCGCTAACACGGTCCAGATCTATTGATCTTCACGGTGCTGGCACCGATCACAATATGTTAACGGCGTTTTCATCAATTCGAGCACTCCGGTCTTGGTCCCGAACGAAGACGGCGAATCTCGGCGTGGCCTCGCGTCCTCGTGGGGTGGCCTCGCGTAGGGAGAGTACCGTAATGAGTACAGATGGCCCTGTTCTGGGCAGCGGAGATGGCCGAGGGGGAAATTCTTTCGACGTATGTTTAATTAATTCGCTCCGTCTGCAGCGAGCGGTATGCTAAAGATGTATGGCTATTGGTGGCTGGGTTAGCTCTACACGTAGACTTAGTGATAGATGGGGTGAGAGACACAAGAGGACAGATGGGGAAAACAGGTACCAGGGTAGATACGTAGATGAGTGGGGCACATATAGACTGAGACAGACAGACAGACAGACAGACAGACAAACGGACAGACAGATGGAGAAACAGGCATAGGGGTAGAGAGGCAGGCATGATATAAGTTTTATATATATATATATATATATATATATATATATATATATATATATAAGAGAGAGAGAGAGAGAGAGAGAGAGAATAACACAAGAATTGATATATATATATATATATATATATATATATATATATATATATAGAGAAGAGAGAGAGAAGAGAGAAGACAAAACAATACAACAAAATAATACAATTTAACCCATGATACTCACACAACAACTACACACACACACACACACACACACACACACACACACACACACGGACAACACACACACACACACACGAATCACGTACAACGCACTCATACACGCATGCGGGCACGCCGACACATAAAGAAACAGACACATAGAATCACACGTACTCCCAACCCAAATGTATCACCCGGTGTCTCCTCAGACCAACAATATTCCGCCGAAAGTAGCGACTGATGGTCGACAAAAGACTCTCGCCAGCTTTGATGCTGCGATTTATAAGCCGATATGTATAAATAATAGAAGAGCAAGGAGGCAATAATCTGTTTCATATAAGACACATTTAGCTCTCCGAATGACGAAGACTCAGAAGCGAATACAAATCAACAGCGCAACATTTGATTATCGGGAAAAAAAATAGCACACCCCTTTACTCTCTAGTACTAATATTGCGACGGACTTTAAATCTACGCCAGTCAAAGGGCTGGCATCACGACCAAGGAATGTACACATTCATAATGTGACATTGTAATGGGCTGTCGGTGACGCGCTGTCACATCTGTGTTTGCTTAATGGGATCATTTGCATTTTCTGTAACACGAGAAAGGGTTGCGGGGCGTTGGCCTCCGTTTGGCGTAGGCCATGTTTCGTGCTAAATTCTTGTCCCATCGCCGTAACGAATCGAGAGCAATAACAAATCGGCAACCAACAACGTCTGTTGACCGTCATGATGTAAGGGCGCCTCCGTGGTCTAACTGGTAGCGCGTTGGAGAACAGATCACTACCATCTGAGTTCGAAGCTCGGCGGAGCCTATCTGAAGGGTGTTTCATCTTTGGTTTCGCTTCATTACCCGTGGAGGTCGTTCGGCCGATTTAGCCTAAAACGAGCAGAAAAGTGGTCGTTAAACATCAGTCATCATCATTATGCGTCGTGAAGTCGATCGTAGTCGGTTATGCTTCGTAAATCTCGTATTATGTTCAGTTTGGGAGACATCCATATTATCAACAGATCCTGATGTGGAACGTTGTGACCCGTCGGTTTTGATTTTGAATACGTTTCCGGAAATAAATAAAGACTCCTTTTTCGGTCATTTAAAATTGCTTTTGAAATGCCTTGTCTATACGTAACACGTATCAAAAGTAAAAAAATATGAAAAGGTCGGATGAAACGAAGGGATCCAGATCCGTCTCAAATAACGGCGTTGCCATTTCATCAGGAATGCTACTCTCCGCTAGTAAATTCCAGTACCATTATATGCAATATTGAAGATCAATTTTGAACTCGACTGATAAAGGTGTTATGGAGTGTTACCTACGCATGAGATATCCCTGAACCATTATGTCAACTGATTGCACAATGGAATACCATCAAAAACACGAAATGTCATTGAGCCACTATATCCCTGATGTGTTTTTTTTACGTACCGAGGCACCAGTCGTACTACACACAATATAAATAGCCGGCGCTTTTTATCAGTTTTCATCAACACGCTAGCTTTATCTAACTGATTCCACGAAAATGTTTGTTGTTTGGACACGCCATAGATTGAAACAAAGGTTTGTATAATAAAATTAAAATTACGACTACATCACACACACACATGCGCACGAGCACACACACACACACACACACACAAATATATATATATATATATATATATATATATATATATATATATGGGGGGGGGATTTGTCAGCATTTCGGGTTTACGTATTTCATTCACCTATCATCTACTTTAGTATTGTCTCATCATCTGGTTTAGAGTAATACTAACTGTCATAATTCAGCTTCAGTTTGACACCATCTTAATGTTTAACCTGTCATCATATATGTATACCCGTCAGGTGTAGTAACATATAATACCATGATAAGTGAACGATAGTGATCGACAGGTAGAATTAAGGGCAATTAGCGCCGGTAATTAACTAACATTACTAGTCACGCCATCTTACCTGATAGTGTACGGTATGGACGTACACTTACCTGACCAAGGCTAGGCTAGAATATAGGTGATTACTCTGTGATTGCTAACACAGATGACGACTGATTAGGTGTATTAGTCTATCTTATATCATCAGGAATGATAATAATAATAATAATAATAATAATATTAATAATAATAATAATAATTATATCATTATTATTATTATTATCGTTATTATTAGTATTGTTCATATTATTATTAGTATTAGATTTAATAAATGACTCTTAATAATAATAATAATAAGAAGAAAACATTTAGTAAGTACTACATTTTCCAACAAGCTCTTCAGAGACACTGTATATTTATAATAATAATAATAAATATGATTATATGTATATTAAGGTTAACCAGTTTTACAGTAATACATGAACAGATATCAACAGGTTACTATAAATAAGCTTATTGAAGTAAATAGGTTTTTACGTGGCATTTGAATGTTGCAACAGTTTTCGTGGATCTGGTGTCTTTTGAGAGGCCATTCCATTCAGTTGCAGTTTGGTAGATGATATCCCGGTCTCCTACAATCTTGTAAGTCAGTCAAAGGCTCAGTACAATTAAAACTTAGTCAGAAATATTTTTCATTAGAGTTTAACATGTTTTAAAAAGTTCAAGGATTTATAATCTTCTCCGTAACTTTCTCTCCAAAGTGAAGCTTATTACCTTGAATGAGCAATCCTTATAATTATTTTAGTCGGGACACAGCCACTTATATTAATATTTGATTGGATGATCCCAAATATCAAGGTGACTATTAGATGAACAACGAAACAATCACACAAAAGTCTAAATATCCCGTCATCACGTGGTGTCTGCTACAATAATAGTACAAATACCATATTAGTCGAACAGACAATATATTAAAACTCAACTTAGTGGGTCATACTCTTAAATATCTCTCTTAGTCATTCCTGTCAGCCACCACTAATTTATTGACTTTGTCAATACTGAACAAAGATTTGGCGACATATTTGTGTAACGCATTTACTTGTCCAATCCGGTCACGGGAGGCATGTAACGCTGTTGGCCTAATTAGAGAAGTAATCTGTCGACATATTGGTATAACGCATTCACTTGTCCAATCCGGTCATGAGAGGCACACAACGCTCTTGGTCTCATTAGAGAAGTAATCCGTAGACCGAGTTGTATAAGGGATCCACTTGTCCAATCCGGTCACGAGAGGCATGTCACGGCTTTGGTCTCATTAGAGAAGTAACTGAACTGTAGTCCCCACTTCGAAATTGGGAAGATATTGCTACCCCATGTCTAATATTTGGGTGAATCCTCGAAGGACACGGATAGTTATTTAGCCAGAGGACTAATCCTTAAAAAGGATTACTAGGTGTCAGTTTACCTAGTACTATACTTAGACCAGTATCACATTGTCTAATTGGTCAATATAACTGTTTATCGTCTACCCATAAGGCATTAGTTCAAGCCTTACGTACCCAATACGCTCTCGCTCACCTCGGCTGGCTCAGATCTCGTTTCACAAAAATTAGAAATCTATTACTCTCATTGCCTTTGTTTCTCTTATCCCTGAAAATGTCATTCAATGGACTACGTAGCTTCAAGTTACTGATCTGCGCTGACCGAGATATACACGTCAGAGCAGATACAGCGAAACATGAATTAGCTGCCACCCATCTAAACCGACCAGTTGTCTACTCCGACAAACTGGTATCACATTGTAACTTTTCAGAAGTTTGGTGAACGCAAGACTGTAGCAAGACGTTGTGAAATTTACTAACTTGTATGTATACCTGTGGGCTGTATCTGACTCAAACTTGAGTTTGTGGAATGCATGCCCAGTGAGTCGCCTCTCAGCATTATGTCGCGGGTATGACCACACACATAAACACACGCGCGCGCACACACGCACACACATACAAAACCATATATATATATATATATATATATATATATATATATATATATATATATATATCGAGATTATTGATATGTCGGAATATCAAATCAGATCATTCCGATTATTTTATTTGACACACACACACACTCGCTCTCTCTCTCTCTCTCTCTCTCTCTCTCTCTCTATATATATATATATATATATATATATATGTGTGTGTGTGTGTGTATGTATGTGTGTGTGTGTTATATGTTATATATATCTTACTTCAACATTGCTCGTACTATTCGTCAGAGAAGTTAATTCTATATAGATCTGGATTTTAGAGTTGATCTTCTGTGTTTTCGACTGTCTCATCATTGATGACCTAATACAGGTGACATTTTAAGTTTACACCGACAACGGAGTAGTATTAGTATTAGATAGTGTGGCATTTCAAATTGTATCGGATAAATATGGGAAGAGCACAGTTCAGGTCGAAGTTCAGTTGTTATCTGAGCACATTCATCGTTGTTTTACTTCCGTCGGATTAACCGATAGGCTTAATATATTAGTGTATAGAGCTATATATGTAGGACTTATAATATTGATCTATGACCTTTACAGATATATAAATGAGACAATGGCTTTTTCTAGTAAAAGCCATTTATAAAATCTAAATAATAATAATAATAATAATAATAATATAACGATTGTAAAAGCTACATCTACTACTTCCGGTTCAGTTACTACTACCACTACTACTACTACTAGTAGTAGTAGTGGTAGTAGTACTGAGGCGCCTCCTGGTCTAGCAGGAGCGTGTTGGACCACAGATTACTACCACCAGTGGTCGAATCTTTGCGTGAACATATCTGAAAGGTGTTTCATCTTTGACTTCGCTTCATTACATTTGGAGGTCGCTCGGCCCATTTAGCCTACCTTGTGCACAAAAGTGGCCTTAAAATACCATCATCATCATCACCATCACTACTACTACTACTGCTACTACTACTACTACTACTACTACTACTACTACTACTACCACCACTACTACTACTACTACTACTACTGCTACTACTACTACTACTACTACTACTACCACCACTACTATTACTACTACTACTACTACTACTACTACTACTACTACTACTACTACTACTACAATTACTACTACTACTACTACTACTACTACTACTACTACCACCACCACTACTACTACTACTACTACTACTGCTACTACTACTACTACCACCACTACTACTACTACTACTACTACTACTACTACTTACTACTACTACTACTACTACTACTATAACAACATGAACTTCTGCGACCAATACAAATAATAATATGTTTTATCTTATTATTGTTATTGCAATAATATCAATTACTTCTGCAATTGCTATTTCTGCTACTATTATTAATAATATAAATATTTTGTGATTATCACAACAACAACTAGTAATACTATTGCTGTTACCATAGCTACCACGAAATGTCGCGCCGTTATTTCAAAATTATTGGGCAGTGATCTTGTAAAATGATATGTTGTCGAGAAAATTAAATTGAATTTAAATTATATAAACCTTTTGAGGTTGTTGAAATGGTCCTCTTCCCATTTTGAAACGGGACGGAGCGTTTCGAAACATTATTAATGACCTGGTAGGTGAAGGGTCGAATGTTCCGGGTTCGAATCAGCCTTTCCCATGTTTAGGTCTCTAGCTAAACCCTGACTGTCCTTGTCTCTCTGTGAACTTGTTTGTAATCAATATTGTTGTTAATACGAATGATTATATCAGTCATATATCTCTATTGTAGTCTAGTTAGTATGGCTATAATAAACTAACGTGTTTATAATGTACACTGCACATTCCAGGGGATAATTACAGGCTGTATATCAGAGTGGTTAGACTATTGAATAAATGAATGAATGAATGAATGAATGATTGAATGGATGAATTAATGAATGAATGAATGGATGGATGGATGGATGAATGAATCAAGGGATGGATATAAGACTAACACTAACATTTCACAAAAAGGCAGTTAGGTAACAAACATAAATATTTAGGAAGATCTTCCATCTCCGATATTATATATTGATTATAAAACTCTGACTGACATCTTACGTTAAAAATTGACTTAGCAGTAACATTTGTTAGATGAGAATATTTGTATCTATTCGTATCTTTGATCCGAACACAAAACCGGTTAAAGTTCCACGAAAGAGACAGGTGTACCTGTCATCCGTGTACAGTGGCCATTGCTACAGAGTGCTGATTCTTTTACCTAGAGCGATCTTTGTGTTTTAACTTAATTAACTCGACTCTCGGCTTCTGAAGGCAGATGCTACAGCACATCACCCCCGGGTCCCATTGTGGCCCGTATCCATTGGCAACTATTAACAACGGGGTTAATTCCGTACCCCCCCCCGCCCGCGATAAATTTGAGGAAAATTGAAATAAAAAATCGCATCACCTGCAGTTGAGTTAATATGATAGATTATAGGACAACATAAAGAACTACTCGCTGAATAACAGTATCAGTGCTCATCACGTAGATGTCATAGGCCAAAAATAGCCTTACAATAACATATAATTATAAATATCCCGAAATGTATATTATATATTAAGAGTATTTATAATGTCACAAAGAAGTTACATGAAATTCTAGTTAAATATAAATTATCGATAAATACGACAATTCATCAAACGATGCCACCCGTATAGAGACCCCCCCCCCACACACACACACATACACAGGGAAAGAGCGAGATCGAGATCAGATTTCAATTATTCTCATAGTTTGAATAGCAGACATTAGGTCTGGTTTGAAAATGTTAATAAATGGTTTTAAAAGCACTGAAGCTATGACACTATTACTGTCTGATTTAGTACAGATTGTAGTCGCTTCATGACACCTCCGTTCGAGTCAGTCCACTGAAGAATCGTCCACAGTTTGAATTCACGCTTCTATATTTTCTGTGTCAGTACCTTATTCAACACGGCTTAAAAATCCACACACACACACACCGCGTACACACACACACACACACACACACACACACACACACACACACACACACACACACACACACACACACACACACACACACACACACACACACACACACACATATATATATATATATATATATAGAGAGAGAGAGAGAGAGGGGGGGGTGTTGATACATAACCTATCTCTGACACTGCTCCGGGTGCGCAACTATATCGTTTGTAAGAAATGATCCGCATACAAATGTCCCACATCGAATACAAAAGAGACAACACGACAACAAAAACAGATCTCGCGCGGAAATTTTAAAAACAAAACAAAACAAAAAAAAAGCAATCGAGGAATAGGTAATTTCATTAGCGAATAAGAAAACCGGAAAAGTCGACAGATAACAAAAATCAATTGTCATCTCTAAAATCGATCGGATATAATTGTATTTGGGATACATATAATTAGTTTTTGTAGACGAGTTACGGCGGTGAATGAACACTGCCGTGAATCGGATCTCGGTTAATTATTGCGTGATAAGGAAAAAAACGGAGCCAACTTGCCGGGTATTGTTTTGTTATTGCCGTCGCTGATAAGGCTAATTGACTGTGCTTTGATCAACCGATAAGCGTTATCGATGACTGGCCTATCAGGAGACGGCATGACGGAGAAGGGGGGTGGCGGTGGGGGAGTGGCTGGTGCTCGTGTCGGGCATCACCGCGAACATCCCACGTGTTAACATCGGCAACGTCCTGATCACGTTACTGCTTCGTCGTTTTAATTTACTAAACAGTATACCATTTCCCCGGAAGTGAATCATTTCGGGATGTTTCAGCCACCGATATTGAGAGAGGCTGATCCACTCTCATGATCTCGATTGGATACCTGTAAAGTTTGTATCGTATTATAATGGACGGCATATTACCATCTGGACCATGTTAGATGTGTATTTTCCACAAATACACAAACGAACGTGTTACGATATACCATGGTACATTAAAACATGTTATAATCTGGGTATGGTTAAAACGGTACCACTTTTCGTGGTTTATGATCTGCAGTTTATAACAATAATATTACAATATACCATGTTACAACATACCATGTTACAATTTGCTATATTTCATCAGGTTGTGTGACAAGATACTCGATTACAATCGGGATCATGTTTCAATCTGGCTCATATTATGATCTGAACCATGCTACAATTGGGATCGTGTTATAAACTGGATCGCGTTATAACCCGAAATATGTTATAATCTGGATCACGTCATGACATAGATCATGATAAAATCCTGACGAGGTTACAGCCTGGAGCTCTGTAACACTCGAGCCATACAGTTGAAGACGCGATACGGGTATTTGGTCATCAAATCTCTTCACGCGTCCTCATAATCGCTATGTTGGTCGGATCGATGGTCGTACTGACGTCACATCCGCTATTGCCGCTCTCTACCTGCACATTCGGTAATCATCGACTACGTCACGTGTCCACGCATGCTCGTGTTACATATTGAACCGTCAGAGTTGTTTAGCAATTTAGTTTTGAGGACATTTATAACGACCTCATCCCAAAGTGAGTGAACAAATAGATGGGTAGGTGAGAGATTGATTAAATGAATAATTGATTGATTGATTAATTGACTGATTGACTAGATGAGTGAGTGAGTCAGCAGGTCAGTATATCAGATACTCAATCAGTCATAGAATCAGTGAGTCAGTGAGTTAATAATTTAGTTACTGTCTTGGTTACGCTTGTGTCGTGTATCTGAGGACAATATTATATAATAAAAGTAAATGATCTGACACAGCCACTACTAGGCTCCGACCCCACGTTCTGATAATCTGTCGCCCCGTTTTATCTCCTCCGAAATTCAAAGATTAAGCGAGTGTCTTATGAGAGTATATCAGGAAAAAACAACAGACCGACAGACGAAGAGAGAGTAGGGGGAGTGAGAGAGAGTGAGAGAAGGAGAGAGAGAGAGAGAGAGAGAGTGAATGAGAGAGAGTGAGAGTGAATACGAGAGAGGGAGAGAGTGAGAGTTAGTGAGTGATATATATATATATATATATATATATATATAGTGAGAGAGAAAGAGAGATGAGAGATATAGATAGATATATAGATAGATAGAGAGAGGGGGGTTGTATAATTGATAACAGGACATGGTGGCGACGAAAATTGTCAAAGGCTGCTCCTAGTTGTAATCACAACACCATACACCTTCCAAGTCAATGAATGGCTTGTGT
Organism: Paralvinella palmiformis; assembly: GCA_025642065.1. Lineage (NCBI taxonomy): Eukaryota > Metazoa > Annelida > Polychaeta > Terebellida > Alvinellidae > Paralvinella > Paralvinella palmiformis. Next base: position 46,649 of record JAODUP010001228.1, read on the forward strand.
GTGTCTGTGTATGAGTGTGTGTTTGTGTGGTTGCATGTGTGTGTGTGTGTGTGTTTGTTTGTGTGTTTGTTTGTGTGTATGTTTGTGGGTGTGTGTGCGTTCATGTGTTGTAGTATTCCGTGTTGTGGAGTCGGAGAGAGGGTGGATCCAGTATACCACTCGTGGCGACCTGATTTCCGGAGAATATCTTGGAATCAATCAGACGTAAACATCATCCGACATTGATGATTGTCATCAGTGGACCATCATCCCGGGAATTAAACGATTATTATATCGACGAAGACTCGAAATTGGAAATGATAAACATGGCTACAGGGTTGGGGGGGGGGTAGTATTGGGGGGGGGGGAGGTTCCTGAAACCTTAATAGAGCTAGAGTGAATGATGGAGGAAGTGAATTAGTGAGTGAGAGAGTGAGTGAGTGAGTGTTGGAGTGTGTGTGTGTGTGTGTGTGTGTGTGTTATTGTGTTGGTGAGTGGACGAGTGGGTCTGGGGGTACGTAGAAGTTTGCTAAATGCGTGCGAGAGTCAGTCAGGCAGGAAATATTGCAATGAATTAGTCAGGTAGAGACAGATAAAGGGACAGGGAAAGAGAAAGATAGCGAGAGACAGGAGTGAAAGAGGAAAAGAGAGATAGAGATAGAGAGAGAGGGCGGAGGAGCGGAAAGGATAGGTATGGGAGAGGGAAAGAAGTGGGAGGAGGGAGCGAGAAAGATAGGTCAAAGATAGGGAAATAAATACATCCAGCTAGCCAGATAGATAGACAGATATACAGATAGACAGGCAGATAGATAGATAGACAGGCAGGAGACAAAATGAAAGACAGATAAAATGCAAAAAGTAATAAGCCACGCAAACAAACAAACACACAAATAAACACACAAACAAATAAACACAGCGAAATGAAGGGCTCAGATAGCACTCGACACCTAATCGATTATTCAAATAATGCGTCGCTCTCCAATCTAACAGTGCTGCCATCTTCCTCGATATCTGATCCCTGATTGTAAAAGAAAATGAAATTACTGGAGTATTACAGCGTGAACGAACAAGAAGCAGGGTTCTTTCCCTCTCCACTCCTCCTTCCCTCCCTTCCCGCCATCGCCGCTCGAGTGGGAGCGACTATTTATTGAAATAACCGGCCACAGATCGTTTTCCAATTAACCCGCTGCTTATTTAATGCGAGCCGTATTTGGCTCTGCACCCCGTAGTCGTGTTTACATTTAATATTTGATAATCGGGGACCATCTCGGTGGCTTGTTTGTAGAGGTTGACATTTTTCGTTTTTTTTCCACCGACATCTATTCGGCTGGCTGGCCATTGTTCGTGTCTCGTATGGTGCGTGCGTGTTGGGGGTGGGTGGGAGGTTCGGGATGCTTGGAAGGACTTGCGGGTGCGCGGATGGGCGTGCGGCGGTGGTTGAAATATTAATGAGTTGCCGGTAGTTGGGTAGCGCCTGGGCGCGGTTTATTAATTTCTAATGAGTGGCTTTTGTTATTGTTGTTATTGTTGTTATTGTTGTTATTGTTGTTATTGTTGTTATTGTTGGGTTGTGGGTCAGCTGTAGACTCCTGTGAGCGTGTACGGGTTAGAATATGTTGATAAAGATATGTATGCTAATATGTGTATGTATGTTCATATAGGAAAGCGGGGATATACGCACGCACGCGCGTGCGCACGTACACACAACCCAACACACAATCTTAAATATAATCTGTTTTCCAAAGCCATACATTAATTTCTCAGTAGTTTTATTTGGAAAAGACACATGCTTAGATATACGCACACATTTATCAATATGTGGAGGTATGGAACATTGTATTTTTAGATTAATGTATGCATAGTTGTATTTAGATTTATAGAGGTAGGTTTCGAAGGATGTTTAGATATGTTGATGCTCTATGCCTGTTGCCTCTTACTATGTACCCTAAAACACACACACACACACACACACACACACACACACACACACACACACACACACACACACACACACACACACACACACACACACACACACACACACACACACACACACACACACACACACACACACACACACACACACACACACACACACACACACACACATACACACACACACGTACACACACACGCACATATACACACACGCACACACACTCACAGAAACACTCACATACCTACATATATACATGTACAATTAGGTAAAAAAACTTAGTTCAGGCAAAGCCAGCATTTAAAATAAACAAAATGCATGTGTATATGTTAAAGTTAGATTGTGAAACCAGCGATATCACGAAATTCCTAAAACTTTCAGTGAATTCGTGAAATCACTGTATACAATCACTATATACAATCACTATATACAATCACTATACAATATATATTTCCCGAATTTCCTAGGAATTTCGCGAAATCCCTAGTTTCGCAATCTTACTATAATATATATACCGTCACTTGTAATACACTTGTAATACACCACTATCCTTCTATATATCAGCAGGACTCATAATTGTCAGGTTTTGTTTAATAGTACAGAAATATTATAAGTAACCCCTTATCATTTCTTAATATCGCTCAATTCCTCATATGTCAAATTGGCAATATATTTAATACATATTTAAATGCGATTTAAAAAAAAACACCCCCGCTTGTATCACGGTTTCTAATCACTACTCACTCCAACTTGCCCACACTCAAACATACCAGAGTATAGGGACCATTTACCTCTACAAGCTAGACCATTCGTATGTCCTTTGATACACGACAGCCAATCCATCTCATCGAGCGTTTTTTAATTATTAATACCTGCCAATCATGTACCACGACTAGCAAACCTGTGAGACTGGGAACAAACCTGTGAGACGGGGAACAAACTTGTGAGACGGGGAACGTGTTCCAGTCAGGTCCCAGAACACGAAAACGCTTCGGTAGGCTAATTACCGAACACGACATCGACTGACAGGTAGTCACACCTGTATTTACGCGCGCAGGTGATGTGTCACGATGACGCAGCCATGAATTAATCGCGGAGCGGGCTAATTTTGCGTCCATGAATATTCATGGGATTTACGCAAACGAGATTCGTAAAGGCGAGATTTCCGATGTCCTTTGTGCGAGCCACGCATTATTCCGATTAAGTTGATAATGACGTCAGTACCGTAATGGTACAGGTACGTTTATGATCGGAAAGGGGGCGGCTCGGTGGTCTAATTGTTAACGGATTGGATGACAGATTACTACCACCTGAGTTCGAATCTCGGCGTGGGTATATCAGAAGGGTGTTTCATCTTTGACTTCGCTTCATTACCTTTGGAGGCCACTCGGCCCATTTAGCCTACTCTGTGCACAAAAGTGGCCGTAAAACATCAATCATCATCATCATCATCATCATCATCATTGCGATCGGAAACAGTTCACTTTCTCTCGTGTTATGATAATATTCAAATAAATGTCTTATATCTCTGGCCTATATTTAGACTAGTAACTTTCAAGCGTGTTCTGCAATATGGCGCCTAATATCATTTCTCGAAAGGCAGACGATTTTAATATTAATCGCACTTTTAGTGGAAATATGTATGATTTAGCTCCAGGCCAGTAGACTGGGTTTTGCTTTATTAGAAAAAAGTCTGTTGACATTTAAGCACTGTTTGGAAACACACATTCAGTCATTCTATGGTGATATATATATATATATATATATATATATATATATATATATATATATATATATATATATATATATATATATATATATATATATGATTCATTAACAACTAAATTCGTTAAATTGGTATTAAAAATATCCTCAAAAAGTTACAGAAACTTAAGCAAATTAATTGACTATAATTGAATTAAAAGTGCACATTTGTAGTTCAAAATTTTACTTGTCGCTTTTGATTGAATGATCGCCTCCAGATTGCTCTTAAGAATAACCTCATTATAGTCTGTTCACCATCCAACTTGCTCGGCTCAATGGCTGTCCAACGGCCCTTATTCGGTGGCGCCAACTCTAATGCATCTCGAGCCATCCCTTCTCATTCGCTCCGGGCAGGTGCTCTTCCTTTGAATGTCGCCTTTCCACCTGACCTCCGGTGAGTTGTTGCCAGGGGGCAGCACCTCATAGGACGTAGCCCATTCACTGTTGGTATCTCGCCGTTTGGCTATGCGGCGCTACGCTCTCATATTTTGTCGTCGGCGTCCAGATAACATTCTTCACCAGACTCATATTTACATCTCAAAGACATTTAGCTGTCTTGTCTCTCTGGCCCGCTGTCGTCTCAGAAATGAAGGAAATGGGACGATGGAAGGGTTTTCTCGGGCCGTGAATGCCCCCAAAATAACCGATAGCGTGTCTAAGTGCTATATTCTGGTGTTGACTCGGGCCTATAAAAACGTGGCCGACTCTATATTGTGTTGGAATGCATCGCTATAATTCGGAGAGTGGCTTCTGAGTATCGGGGTGTTATGGCACTGTTATCAGTCACATCCCTATGAACATTTCTGTATATATGCGTTTATGAATTAATATATATATATATATATATATATATATATATATGTGTGTGTGTGTGTGTGTGGGTGGGTGGGGGGGGGTATGTGTGTTTCTATATGCATAGCATGCGTGCATATCTCTGTATGCGTATTTCCTGGCCCACAACTGTTGCTATATACTCCATGTGCTGCTAATTAAAACACGAGCGAGATGTATAGGGCGTGGGCAATTCAATATCAAATGATGACTGCTCGATAAATGTTGCAAAACACATAAATATACCATGATCAACTCAAATTGCCATACCAACAACGACTGATCCAGTATATTGCCGAACCGAGCTAGAGACAGAGCCATTTATTAACATCAGAATCATCACCGCTACCCAATACTACCATTGTCAGTACTAGCTTCAGTACCATACGACGACCACTAGGGGCGCTACTATCATCATCAACATACATCGCGACTACTGGCCTAGGGATCGACGTTAAGTTTTAACATTGATTTGCAATGTCTGGGAAGTAATGTAAAAACAGCTTGCCAAAAACAGTGTTGCCCATACATCAGGAGCTACCGTGGTTATCTAGCGGTTAAGGTTTACGTTAGCCAACTGCGCGATGACTTCTGGGAAGCATTTTATGGATCGTGCCATCTTCTCTCGGTGTAATTGCGTTGACATATAATAATAATAATAGTGTATACTTAATAAAGCGCCCTTACTAGGAGTAGCCATTAAAATGAGCTGTATAAATAATATGTAATATAATAATACCCCAAATAATATGTCTGTAAAAACCCTGTAATGATTTAAAAGATAATAATTATTTATCTGTGAAAGTGACCTTAAATAGGTGTGTTTTTAGAAGAGATTTAAAATTTTCAATTCAAGAGACGATGCATTTCTAATATTTGCCGGCAACCAATTCCACGAAGTGGGGACTGCAACACTAAATGCACAATCACCATATGACTTGAGCCGAGACACTGGCACCTGCAATAGTATCTGACTGGATGACCTGAGTTTTCGGGATGACTTTCTAATGGAAACCAGTTCACACAGGTATTCTGGCGCCATATCATTAATAGATTTGTATGTTATTAACAGAATCTTAAAATGGATACGCTGTCTAACAGGTAACCAATGTAGTTTTTGAAGAATTGGGGTAATATGATCATATTTTCTAGTATTTGTTACAATACGAGCTGCACTATTCTGAATTCGCTGAAAACGATTAACGTTATAATCAGATATACCATATAACAGGGAGTTACAATAGTCTATACGAGATGTAACAAAGGCATCAACTACAGTTACAAGTGATTCTTGTGTCAAGAATGCTTTTAAACAGTGGATGTTCTTAAGATGGTAGTAGGCTGCTTGGCATACTGATGTGACATGTTCATGCATGTTAATACATTGGTCAAAAATAACCCCTAGATTTTTTACTGACCCATTAGGGGTAATCGAAGATGCACCCATCTGTAATGCTGGTGTCTTTAGGGATGTAACACAATGTGGTGCTGCTAAATATAAAATATTTGTTTTATTATCATTTAGTTTTAGAAGATTTTGATTCATCCATAGCCGAATATCAGCAATACAGTGTTTCAAGGAAGAGGAGAAATTTAACTCATTGTCAGGATCCAGTGATAATTATTTCGGTGTGTGTCATCAGCATACAAGTGGTATTGAACCCCATATCATTGTGCAATAATCCCAAGAGGATGGGTATACATTGTGAAAACCAGAGGACCAGGAACTGAACCCTGTGGTACACCAGATAACAAAACTGAACGTCAGATAAAATACCATGAACAGACATTCTCTGGGAGCGTTGTTCCAGATAGGATCTAAACCATTCCAGTACTCTACCTGACAGACCAGACATGTCTTTTAACCTACAGAAAAGTACATTATGGTCAATTGTATTAAATGCAGCAGACAGGTCCAGAAGAACAAGTATTACTGGCTTACCTTGGTCAATTTAAATCATAATATCATTTTTCACACAAACTAAGGCTGTTTCAGAGCTTTGACCACTTTCATAGGCAGACTATAGTGATTCATTAAGGTTATTATTTAATAAATATTTGCTTAGATGGAAAGCAACTGCCTTTTCTATAACTGGCATGTGTTAACGAGCCATGCGTTTTACCGGACGATACGACCATTTCCTTTTTCATTGGCCAATGATTTTCGTTTCACAGTATAACACACAAACATAAATCTCGTCGACCCAAGAATTCGCCAAATTACAAAATCCGCCATCATTTGACGATTTACAGTATACGAATCGAATCACGGGAAATAATATATGGGAAATAAGTGTTCGAATCATTATCACGGAACATTGTTACCAACCGCAACAATAGCTTTTGTATTACCCGACAACGTGGTTAGGTTGTCGGTGCCAATCCGGGAAGTGTTAATGTCTAATCCTGCGGCACTAACAGTAGTCAAACATATTCCAAGACTAATGGCAGCAAAGTGTACTACATACGCCCTGACTAATAATTCAAATATCAGCAAGTTGCAGTTTAACATTAATGGTATACGAAGGATCTCAACTACGAGCCTCCACCGAGGACTATAAGGATTAGCACTGTCATCAGTAGTCTGTAGGTCGAGTAGTAATGAGTGATAACATAGCCCGTACTAAAGACCATAACAGGGATAGCCGTAGCCGGTATAAAGTATCACGGGCTAACAAGGACATCACCAATAAGAAGCGATGCCATCTACGAGACTAACATCGGTGAGTATCACCGACGACATACTCAGTATAAACAATTATACTCGTCACGGAATTCATCACTCCCAAGGACAATAAACGGTGATTAACTTTCAAAACCTCGACAACGATCACCAACGTCAGAAACAATGGCAAGGATGACATTATTAGGTTAATCAGAAAGATACGCATCATTAAACAGATAATAACACCCAAAAAGTTTATATTACGAAGGCCAACAATGCTACATATGACAACAATGACTATTAGCGGTGCCATTACATCAGCGACTACGATAAAGATCAAATATGCCATTATAACTAGCAAAGGCAGCGACTTCATCATCCTAGCCAGGATCTGTATATCAGTGCAGATAGCAGCGAGGATGACAATCGCCAATGCCAAAGAGCAGCAGCATCCATCACCATCAGCAATGCGGCGATCGCGACCACAAATTTCAATCACGAACGCTTACGACCAGATATAGTCGGCCTTAGGTTCGGATCAGTCGTGCCAACAGTTGTCTAACATCTATATTTCCGTCGCCGTTTCAGCCATAACTCGTCGTATCCACGCCCTGGGTCGGACTTATGGTATCGGCAACGAACTCATCACTAATGCATGACCCGGTGCCTGCCGCGACACCTCGACGGCAAGCGAAATTTATTCGCTTTACGTTCAGTTGCGCAATCGGTAACAATAACCGTCAGACGAGGTTATCTGGCTCGGGTGGGTCAATCAAATTATGCCAAACTCCCCGCATTCGCCGTTAATAATTAACAGCCGAACCTTTACCATCCGAATTTCGGGCGTCATCGTCGTAGCGGAGTTCGCTTGCTTCGAATGGCGTCGACGCATCGGCCTGCCGGAAGAAGGGCGGGAGATGGGAGAACTCGCTGCCAATCGGTTTCCAATCAATAGAGAACTGGATCTTCCAGATCGGCCAGGCCCCGTCATCCATCCTAAGGTGCCGTCGACGCCAAAGACTCGAAACAACGGGTCTGTAATTACTTTAAAAGTGACCCCGAAATTAGATTACCAATAAATAATGCATTCCAACTCATCTCGTCGGGTGAAGCCGCTTTACTTCTAGTCTGCCGATGACGGGCCGATGTCGTTGTTAGCCTGACGAGATCACGCACGCGAACGACTGCCCGCCCGCCCGCCGACAACGAACCGATCACGTGATCGGTGCGACCCCGACAGGAAATGGGCCGTCAGCGGTATCGGTCGTCGGTGGCGGTCGGATTGTACGTAGACGGGCGTAGACCGCGGGCGTTGACACGATGCTGCCCGCCGCCCGCCCGCCGCACACATCCCATAAGTATATTGCCTCCAATCATCGCGATTGGATGTTATTGTTCGACGAGTCATCCAAATCTACGACGTCTCCTCTCGTCTTCGACGTCCGAAAGGCAAAGACCGAGAGAAAATCTGGCGTCGCTCGCCCACGCCGTCGACGTCACAACCGACGCCTCAACAGACGCAACGGTTCGTCGAATGGGCATTATGGCTGACGGCCGGTGGTCGCTGGTGAACACGACCATTGTCCTGTATCCGGGAAGAGATTAAGTCGGATGGAAGCCGATTGATGGCTCGGCCATTACTTGGCCGCGGGCTAACGGCCGCGGACAACGACGGCCACCTCACGGTACACTTGTCGGCTAAATGGCGTCGATTAATTGGCTGTCAGGCTCCCGATTCTATGGACGCATTGGGCCAGCAAGGCAACGGTAGCCCCCACTCCTCTCTCTCTCTCTCTCTCTCTCTCTCTCTCTCTCTTCTCTATCTCTCGCCCTGTTTGTTTATCTACCGATCGCTCGGGGCCATATTGACACTTGCATGCGGAAGTGACGGCGAAACGCCGAACGAGATTAGGGCACGCTGCGCTGCTTCGACCGATGTCTTCTTGGCTCGGTCTCTGATATCGTCTTACGGAAGCAATCCTGTCAAATATAAATAAAGAGGCTCGCTGTCGGTTTTCGTGTTCGTCAAGTCAGTGATAGGACGGTAATTGACGTCGACGGCTGGCGTCAAATTGGCTTTGAGTTGGACGAGTTTTCGACTCATCGTAAGATGAGTATTAACGAATTTGCAACTATACGTTTGCACATATACCCCAAACCAACCAATCAGTACCCCCCCCACCCACACACACACACACACACACACACACACACACACACACACACACACACACACACACACACACACACACACACACACTCATACACACCCACATGTACACACACGGAGAGAGATATGTAGAAAGATAGATAGAGATAGATAGATAGAGAGAGAGAGTGTGACCATCTTCTTTTCTCCTAGAACATCCCCAGTTGTTTACTGTCACATTGGCAATTCATCGATGAATCCAACACACCCCAGTAACAAATCGTTAACATTGTGTGTTTGACATAATTCACACCCAATTCCGCTCCCCCCTCCCACACCGCCTCCCCCACCGTCCTTCCTCCTCACCTCAACTAATACACAGAAGTAATCGTTATGCCAGCTCTACGCCGTCGAGTTAATCGAAAGTAGCGGAACTACTGACTGACTGACTGACTGACTAGCTGACTGACTGACTGACTGACATTACGTAGTCCGTTCAATCGTCTAGACTTTGTGGATAAAATGGAGTGTCATGGAGCATGACTCGTTCTTTGAAGCCCTTAAGTTCCGTGAAAGGAATACGAAAAGAAGGTGTCCACAGCTTAGCCTTTCATCATATTTCTCTTAAAGGCAGCACGAGTTCCTGCAGCGTGAAGCTCTTTCCAGGAGGGAAGCGGCCGCTGGGTTTTCTCTGACTAAATAATAGATTAAAGTTATCGTGAAGACGACCAGTACATCAGAGTGAGATGACCGACTGCTCAGAAATAGTGTCCTCTGTCTCCGGTTTGGGGCAACATGGCACTGGCACGGTGAATATGGAAATATTGTGTTGATAGGTGTTTCAGAAAGGGAAACTCAATCCAAAAAAGGCTGGTGTTTCCTATTTCGATATGTCGTTTTTTACCAAGTTTGAAACACTTTACTGCTGATAGCAATAATGTATCATTAGTCCTAAATGGCTGAGCAGCATTTCTCGTAGATAGTAAATCACCTACTGTTTTTTGGTGTTTTATAATTAACTGACTATCAAGCTATGTTTATACTATATCAGCCATCGGCTCTCCAATTTACAGACCATAATTTCCTATTGCAATTTAAAAGAACTCAATTTCGATAATGGATAATTTACTTGCTATTAATGAAAGTGATATGGTACTATAAGAAATTTGCATTAAATATTTTAAAATCATATACATTGCATATTATGCAAACTAGAGGGTTAATAGCCAGTTTAGAATTCCATATCATTGAGCAGCTATAATGGGACTTGGAAGGGAGAATTCTACTTCCATTTGATATTCATATACAACGAACAATGTTATATAAATCATACCGTTTCAACAATCTGAGTCCAAGGCCAATGTTTTATTTATGAGACAGCATTCATATTTCCAATTCAGCGGTAATTAGACTGCATACTTTGTTCGGTTGAGTCAATTAGATGAGTGATTCTCTGTCCAGGGTACTACTATGTTGAGGCACCTGCCGTAATAGACGATGTGGACGATTCATCAAGCAACCATAGGGGAATATTTCCTACTGAATAATATAATTTTGTTCGTTCCCTTTCTGTTTATACGAATATGTAATTGAGTGTGCGTGTTTGTTAGTTTGGAATTACGTGAATATACAGGATATTAAAGTTTAATGAACCTGGTGTTTAGTTATTGGAAAATCAACCGAATGCAGATTCGTAGCCGAAACTGGACCCTTATAATTTTTAAGTTCAGTTCAATTTAGTTCGTGATTGGTCACATATTGGAGATAAGAGCGAAGAGAGACTCTCTAGACGAAACAAATCCCACAAACCCAGGCCGTGACAGGGATTCGAAATATGAACCTGGAGATTTGCAGCGCAGTTCTCTAACGATTGCGTCACCGGAACGTCATCTATAACTTTCTAAAACTCAGCGTTTATAGAAAAAGGATGTTAGCAAAATAAACGACGAACGTGTTTTGCTTTCAACAATTAATATCAGTCGAATTTGGCGATACTCAGTCTAAACAATCTATAGTTAATTAATAAAGATTCTCCTAAACTGCTAAATGCAGATTGGGTAACAACGTAATTGAGTAATTGTTGGCAGAGTTTAAGGTAAGTTTAATGGGCCGAGCGACCTCCAAATGTAATGAGGCGAGGTGAAAGATGAAACACCCTTCTGATACAGCCCGGCCGGGGTTTGAACCCAGGTGCCATTGATTTGGAAGATATTTTTTGTTGAATACTATTGTGATTATTTAACGAGTGGTTGAAGATGATTGATACTTTGTTGGGGTTATTTTCCTTTTATAACACCATTTTCCATTTGTTTTTTAAATAATGCTTATCATTATTAATCAGCAGTTCTATGTCATGGCTGCCCCGGGCACCTATTTAAATCCGGGCCGTTAATCGAAAGCACAAGATATATATATTAGCTGACCATTCATTATTAAGTTATTTTAAAGTAGATGAGACGATTGTGAAAGGGTTCATTATCATATGACAACACACACATCCAGAAACCTAGCCATTTATATTTACTTCCACGATGTAGCTTCATTGACCTGTTTATAGAATCCTTATACATCGTTTCATAAGATATTGTTCAGGTTGATGTTGAAAGAAAAATCCAATTATCCGAAGTCTTATTTCGGGAGTGATCTTTCTGGGTGTAGTCACTTAAGACATTTGTCTTATTTCTTTAGAAAAAGCTGTTTCTTTTCGTCTAGATTCATTTTAAATTTCAGAGGACCCTAAATAATATATCTATAAACTATCACAAGGTAGATGTCAAAATATAAATCTAACTCTATTGTTATGTTGTATCAATCAAATGACACTTTAATTTCCGCTGTAATCGTTGAATTTGTCACATAGAGAGATTCTTTGTAAATCTTTATCCTGCTCCAGAAATATGTAATTCCTCTTTAAAAACTCTAAATTAAATTAATTCTAACCATTTTATGTATTATCTTTACTATTAGAACGATAATTTTGTTAAACGCTAGGGGAGTCTCCGTGGCCTAACAGTAGCGCGTTGGATGACAGATCACTACCACCCGTGTTCGAATTTAGGCGAGGGCATATCTGAAGGTCGTTTCGTCTTTGACTTCGCTACATTACCTTTGGGGATCGCTCGGCTCATTTAGGCTATGGTGTGCACAGAAGTGACCGCAAAACACTAATGATCATTGTTAAACGATGTTATAATACGTAGACATTTTAATTGGGAATACGTAGAAATTCCTATCCGGAACAATAATCCGGTGTCAAATAAGATATGATCGTGAGAATTCCGTTTGTGTGTTTTCAATTGACAAGTTTCGGGGTCAGAGTTGTGTATTGACGTTATCAACAAATGTGAATTTCTGTAAAATTCCAGTTGGTTATGTGTGAAGTCACCATTTTCTGGGCGTCAACGGTGGGCACTAATGCATATTCTGGCGCATAAATAATTAGCCACGTGGTGGCCAGTTCAAAGGGATCGTTGTAAACACAAATATAATGCCACAATTCTAGCGACAAAGCACGTATTTTATGGTTAACTCGGAAGATATAAGTGACAGAGTGACAATAATACCATTGTTATTGTAATTATTAGAAAATGGTATTGTTCAGCAAATAATTACTTTAGTATAATTGATTTTTACAATGTTTCTGACCTTTACTAATATATTCTCAGTCTAGATGCGTGTTTTGTGTGAACATCCTTTGTAGATTAAATACCGACTAAGGCATTGAATTATATGTAATAACCCATATGCATGTATATATATATATATATATATATATATATATATATATATATATATATATATATATATATATATATATATTTTAATTACACTGAGACCTAATTGAAGAATGGCTACGTAACAATTGCGAGTAATTACAATTGTAAAGAAGACAGTATAGGTTTGATGATTTCCTGTTAGCGTAATGACTGCTTTCCAAAACTAATATGTAAAGTACCACGACAGTAATAAAGCCCGTTTTTAGAAGTCCTGTGGAGTATTATCTAAATAGAATTGATTTTTCGCGATAAAAACGGCTATGTGGGAGTAAGTATTACGCTCGTCGACTTGTTGAGTCGGAAGCTCTAATGGTGGAGTCTATTTATGGTGCAATCCAACGGCAAGCTGGCAAAAAGCATCTGGGACGAAGTTACCTCATCGGCAAACTGCCCCCAACCAGCCATTGACTGGCGATAAAATGCGCCGGATCAATTCGGACTAACTCAAGTCGTTCCTGCATTGGTGCGTCACGATAATACGAGCCTGGAACGTAGGATCTAGCGCTCTTTAAACTAATAGCATTACTCGCTCACTGATCGCATGCTATAAATTGCCATCTGGACATATAACACGGATCACTGGATCCGGAAGGCCGATATATTGTCACCGCAAGGATAGGCTTAGATAGAGAAATCAACCGTTTTTCGATCCGTGTCTCGCCGTATTTAATGCTTAGAAGTGTCCCACTCTGTTTGAACAATCTCCAAGTGGGTATTTGCTCAGTTCGGGTAAATATGCCCTCATCCGGATCCACGTATATCAAAGGATATTTATTTCCTGTAATTATCGCGTCACCTTGGACGCCAGCGCGTGTCAGCCAATCCGCGCCTTTGGTACTCTCTGAACACTCGCACTGTTCGCGGAATGCGTGCCCCGATCCTGTTATTGCGTTTCCTGGAAACGCATCCCTCGCTGCTACTGGATTTTTGTATTTTCGCCGATTAACGATGTGCAGATGACAGGGACGAATTGATGGTCAAGCTTTTCATCCTTTCCACGGATTCTACGAATGTAATGATTTTTCGCTCTCTCGTCTCGCTCTTCAGAACTGTAGCTATTGTCAACTTTCTCCAGCCCGGTGCTTGCTCGGTGTATCGTAGCAGAGAGCCACGTGACTGTTCACGTGATCTGTATGAGATGACACAAACGCGCAAGCTCACACAAATACACATAACTACCCACATGCACGCATGCACGCAAACTCGCACGCAAGCACACAATCACCTCCATCATGCACGCACACACACACACACACACACACACCTACGGCGATAATACAAAAACGATTAAGAGTGCCGTGACGTCACGTGATGAGTCACGTGGTACAGCTCAACCCCTTTAGAGACACGGTCGATTGGCGACGATTAAAGCGAAACATGGCTTCCGTTCACGGTATTTCGAATGGCTTATAATGCTCATCATGCAACAATTCATGACGTAATTCACGCTTCGGCTTATCTAGCAGCCATTGTTGGTGCGTATGAATACACAGACAAGTGCTTTGTATGAATCTAGAACTCTAACGAGTAGCGCCTTACTCAATGACAGTAGACATCGCCCTTTATAGGTGCCCCGCAACAACAACAGACAGCTCGCAGCGAGTGTTTTTGGTAGTAATGCAGCTGGCCGAAGCAAAATGCCGATTACTGCGTACAGCTGCGCACAGTTCAGCGAGCACCGGACAATTGGACACTCTGCGAATCACGCAATTGAAGGGCTCGATTGTGAGCCAGAACAGCTGACTCGTCTCCTCAATCTGAACGCTGGATGAAATAGTGCAATTCCAAGCCATTAAAGGATCGAATAAAAAGTTTGCTTTGTTCAGTTGTTCAGCGTCAATGTAAGAAATGGGTAGCGTCTTCGACGAGAGTCACCTTTCTATCCGTTTCATGCGCATGCGTACATATGAAGGGACGGTTGCATAGGCGAGAAATAAATTCAATATAGCAACAATTAGTAACAGTTGGCTGGGAGGTGTTTGATGACAGTCTTTCTGAATAATATCCCACTTTCATTGTCCATTTTAACGCTTTTAGGTAGGTTGAGATATAAAGACTTTTCGCGTGCCTGGAACCCATAAAAAGAATCCCATCTTTGGACATTTGTAAATAATGTTTTCTCAATTTAGAAGAGAGAGAAAAAAATATAGGAATGTCTTCCCTTGCCGGCGTCTGTAACTCTAACTAAAACAAGCTGTTGTTTATGTCATAACTTGATTATATGATTTTTAGACAATCGTTTTCTCCGGTTGTTTAAAATACAATAGGATCTTCCTGTTCTTCAGATTAAAAATAGGCACCATAGGAATATGTTATCTCGCTTCAGCGTGACGCCACAGAGGACTTAACTCCGCCGAGGGGGAGGCATCAATAACATCTTCGCCTTTGATACATGACACACTCTCCCCATATTATGTAGCCATATGTGTGCATATTTAAATATCGTCGGTATGGAAATGTATTTAAACATGTGTATATCCGTGTACGTATGTATATATGTATCTATGTATACATATATATATATATATGTGTGTGTGTGTTTGTGTGTGTGTGTGTACTTACGTATGTATATATGTATATATAGATGTATTTATGTATGTATAGATGCATGCATGCCCTTCTTTATGTTGATGTACGTGTGAATGTGTGCACGTGCATCCATGTATCCATATATTACCAGCATGTGAAAGGACATTGATATAAATAAGTTAAATCAATGGTTACTACATCTGTATGATTCATCATAACACTCTCTCCCGAAGTGATATATGCGTGTGTGTTTGTGTGTGTTTGTGTGTGTGTGAATGGGTGTTTGCCTGAATATATGCCTGAACGTGTGCTTGAATGTGTGCCTGAATGTGTGCCTGAATTTGTTTGTGTGTCTGTGTGTGTGTCCCAGCGATTGTAACTTCTGATGAGATCTATTCCCTCTAGTTGGTGTTGGCCAGCTGGTGCCATGCCCTAATGTGCTCGCGGTCACCCCTTGTGCTTTATAAAACATCTAACGCTATGAATTATGCATTTACCAGGTTCATCGCATACCCACACTCGACTGGGGGTGGGGGGGGGGGGAGTCGGTAGGATCGTAAGTGTGTGAACTGGGAGAGTTTGTTATCGTAAATAACGACGTTTTGCAAATTTCGAGATGACTTTTAGGCTATTATTCGGTCAGTTTGCGAATATTAGCATAATAAGGGAGATAACATAATAATAATACACACACACACACACACATACACACACACACACACACACACACACACACACACACACACACACACACACACACAGAAACACACACACATACACCACACATACGCACACACAAATACATATATACATAAGCAATCATTCACACGTCCGGACGCAGGTGTTTCTACTTATAGACATAGATAGGCACGCTCATCGCCCGATTGAGCCAACAGACACAAAGCCTATGTGTAAACATCAGCTAACAGATAACATATGGACACATGGCAACACTGATCAGTTAGGTAGACAATAGGTGGACATCTCCGGGGACACGATACGTTTATACAGCTGCCGCCTTCCAAGTCTATGGCCACGAACGGGAACGAGCCAACACGTGCTAGACATTCCACTCACGTAGATACGGCGAACAATATATCCTGGATCGCGTTATCTGGAAGCGTTGTCCCGTTCCCAAGGCTCACCTACTTACTGATCTTCCACGGCTCTCATCTGTGCTTTGTCCCGGGCGCAAGGTCCTTC
The DNA here is from genome assembly GCA_025642065.1 of Paralvinella palmiformis. Lineage (NCBI taxonomy): Eukaryota > Metazoa > Annelida > Polychaeta > Terebellida > Alvinellidae > Paralvinella > Paralvinella palmiformis. The sequence continues at coordinate 63,481 of JAODUP010001228.1, forward strand.
TACATTCCATGGCTACCAAATGGCTGATGTCTGATGGCCAACTCGTCGGCAATATCCCCTGTCCAGTGCCCATATCGCGGGCAATGCCATCCGCGGAATGCCCGTTTCGTAATCAATGCCATCGGTTGCCCAACGTCAAACTTCCCACTAATGTTATGTGGACAATGCTCGCTTTGTAGCCAATATTATCTGGTAATGGCTACTTAATAGCCAATTTCCTCTGCCTAATTTCTGCTTTAGAGCCAATGTCTTCTTCACAATGTCTGATATGTACCCAAAGTCCACTGCCCAGTCACCGGTTTGTAGCCATATCCTACTCATAATGACCCCTCTCTAGCCAACGTCCTATGCCCACTCTGTAGTCAATGTCCTGTACCCAGTTCCCCTTCCGTAGTCACTGTCTTCTGACCAATCCCTGTTTGGTAGCCAATTTCCATTTTCCCAATTGATTCCTGCTATATAGACAGCGTGCTCTGCTCTTTTCCCCTATTGTAGCACTTTCTTCTGCCAAAAACGATTTTCAATGCCAATGGCCTTCATTCCAGTTGTAGATAATATTCCATTGTTTCCTCAGATCTACACGCAACATGATTGCCGTTCCTGATCTTCCATGGATGGCGTGTCGTATATGAATAGATTCATGTCCCTCTTATGTCGTACGGCCCTGTCCCAATCACATTCAGCAGTTTCCATCTGCCCCAAGAATACTTCGTAACCGGACTTTAATGGTTATTCCGTTCTTTTCTTACGGGATCCATGTGGTTTTTATTCTTTTCTTTATAACTAAATCCTGTGTCTTGGCAGTGTTCCAGGATTGCAACCTATACCGCGTACAGTGCATACTTCATTGCTAATCTCACACTTGGATACTTGACTTGCATACAATCTGAACATTTAGACGGGTCCGTGGTTATATTGAAGATTAAATACGAGAATCAAGCTTTAATGACCACCTTCCTTATGCTATAGGCAGACAACTTGGCAGCATTCGCTATATCACTTAGTTCTATGGCAACAAACAAACTTCTCATCTTGAGTATATTTAATTTTTACACTCATTCCTATATATTACACTCACTGTTACTATCTGGAATTATTATTTCATCGGAAGGTCTACTTTTATTTGAGGTGAAAATTCGATAACTTAATGTCTAAGTTTTGTATTTGTTCCTTTAACGTTTTGGTGAATATCTAACTTTTCATGGAGAACTACGCGCGTCTGATTGTTGTTGGAAAAGGATGACGTAAATCTGGAATGATATTAGTGATATTCACAGTTTTTAGCTATCTCAAAATATTTATACAATTTCATCTTTTGAAGTCTACAATTTGTCTTATATTCTACGCTGATGTCCTATACGGTATAAAACGATTATGGTATGTCCTGTGTTTTGATCAAACGACCTTCAAATACTACCTTCTATTGGCTATCCAAGTCCAAGGTTAATCGCCTTTCAATATTTGTCATCTGTCATAAGATCTTCCATGGATACACACGTCTGTCCTATATCAAAAGACCCAGTGTCGTCGTTCTTCCACGGATACCACCTGTCTAATACCCAAGGCTCATCTCCCAGGACCCAGAACAGTTTAGCCATTGCCCTTCATCGAGGAAGAATGTTCTTTCCATCATCACTCACCGACTGACTGACTCGCTCGCTCGCTGACTGACTGACTGACTGACTGACTGACTGACTGACTGACTGACTGACTGACTGACTGACTGACTGACTGATTGACTCACTCACTCAAAATCTGTGTCTAGAGTTAGATGATAGTGAGTAAGCGATTTGTTTAATCTCGACACTGTAACATCCTCTAGACGCAGGTACCACTGGCATTCGAACCCAGACGCTGTGCCCTGCGGCGCAGCAGACAACCAACCACGCTGCGACAGCGCCCATTATGCATAGCACTAATACCATCACGCGTTCGCGGGCCACCACACCACCGATCACATCCGGCCCTCTATCTCTCTTGGGATCTCCATCCCGGAGGATCCGGTGATGGAGATGCCGACAAACCGATCCGGCACGGTTTGAACGGCACGTCGGGACAATTAAACTACTTTGTGGGCCATCGCTTTCACGGATCGCGGACGAACAAAGACGGGTAGCGGGGCTAGATCGACGAGCTGTCAACAGACTTTGTAAAACTTATTGGAAGTTTGAGAAAGATCTCGACAATTAGTGTGGTTAAGCGATGGATCTGTCCTGTAATATGGTATGAGCTCTCTCTCTCTCTCTCTCTCTCTCTCTCTCTCTCTCTCTGTGTGTGTGTGTGTGTGTGTGTGTGTGTACGTCTTGGTGTGCCGAAATTGCCTCGGAAGATCTGATGATATTCCTGGATCGCTGACCGGGTCAGGATAGTATGTCTGGAGGCAAATGGCATTTGATGACCTTTCATTTCTTATGGAAGAATGATATCACATAGAGGCTCATATATTAGGTTAATGGTGTTATGTACATCCCGTTTAAATTGTGGCCAGTTGCGGAAAGTATTAAACGTAAACATAGGAGCAGGGAGTCCTACAGTGAGTGAGGCAGTATCAGTCAGTTGATGGTTGGGCAGGACAGTCGTCGGTTCCTCATTTCTTTCCTCACTCAATTACTGACTAGCAGAATGTGTCCGTATCTGACCAAATAGATAACTCAGTATTTCATCAGTGAGTCATTTACAACTCACTCCCAGGCAGTCGTCCATTCACTCATTCACCCACTTATAGAAACAATTAACCACTTACTTGGATTGATTAATCAATCAATCAAGCAAGCAATCAATCAACCAATCGATCAACAAATCAACCAATCAATCTTGATATATATATATATATATATATATATATATATATATATATATATATATATATATATATATATATATATATATATATATATATATATATATATATATATATATATATATATATATATATATATATATATATATATATATATGTCTGTCTATCTATCTATCTATCTATCTATCTATCTATCTATCTATCTATCTATCTCTCTATCTATCTATCTATTTATTTGTCTATCTGTTTATATATCTATCTATCTATCTATCTATCTATCTCTCTATCTATATAAATATATATATATATATATATATATCTCTATATATCTATCTATCTATTTTTCTATATATGACTGTATCATTCTACATTAATCTATATATCTATCCATCAAATCACACCATATAAACATCGCGTGTTAGGGGCCTAATGACTATCAGCTATTAATAAATAATGATTGTGTTTTATGCCTTCTGGTTATAATATGTCAGTTGGTTACTAAATAGAATGTGATACAGTGCCTTTGTCAGTCTCTTCCCTCTCTCTCATCCTCTCTATCTATCTCTCTCGCTCTCTCTCTCTCTCTCTCTCTCTCTCTCTCTCTCTCTATATATATATATATATATATATATATATATGTGTGTGTGTGTGTGTGTGTCCCTGACCTCCCTCCCTCTCATAGTAACTCCATTTCCTTGAAAATTAGTCACCACTAACCAATTCAATCCATCCATCCATCCATCTTTGTTCTACGGATTATTTCGACTATGGTTACTTTTCTATGAATCCTAAGCCTCTACCCTATCTATTCCTACCATCTTTACTATAGCCCCCCCCCCCCGGAGCTCACTCTCCATTCTTAGTCACAAGTTATATCTACTTATTTCTAATCAACGTTTAAGATCAGCGGTCGTCCTATTTACCCACTACATACACCCTAGTAACGGGTCATCATTATACAAACGCCACACATACATATCGTACCCAGAGTCGACAATAATTGCCAGCCTCTTAAGCGACCATTCTTCCAGACGCCGTAACAAACACCGGGCGCCGCCGTCATAAATTACCCAGGGTACGATTCTCACGTGGGCCGTACGGTCGGCGCCCGTGGCAAAACGTCCCGGATCATCATTTATGCCGATGGCTGGCCCGAAAGTCAGCCATTCCGGAGTCATTAGCATTGTGTGGATATTAAACATTTAGCATGTTCTTGTCTGGTATAAAGAGTGCCCGTGGGACGGATCAGCTCGGAGATAGCATTGTGTCTGGTTATAGGCCGATGAATGGTCGGGCGGTGACTGACAGGTGACACGTGTCATTAGTCAGTTCCTAGCTACCCGCCCAGTCCGTTTTCGCCGGGAAGATGGATCGGTGTGTGTGTGTGTGCGTGTGTGTGTGAAGAACGTGGACCGTTCGGGTAACGGTACACTCCGTTCTTGTTGACTCAGAGCGAAATACGCCGGAGACCAGAACAAACCGATAAAAGACGCGAGCCATTTGAGTGAACAAGGTGTACTCTCATAAGTGAGTCTGATGTTAAACTGTACTGAAATGGCCAACATTTTACAGTCTTACATCGACATTTTGCTCAGCTATTTAGCCATATTCCAAAATGCGCAAAAGTACAGTGTTAAGATAAGTAATTAGTTGTGCCAAAGCTAAACATTATCAAAAGAGATCTTTGAAAATAAAATTAATTGATGACTGCACTACAAAACAAATAGTGGAACACCCACATCAACAACAAACCAAAATTTTATTTTAATTATCCTTTCAAATCTTCATGGCTCTAAAATTATCGTTTACAGCAAATTGCACTCGCATACATTATATTTTGTTACTGGTGCTATCGTCAGAAGGAACGTATAGACTTTATCACCCCTGGAAGAGTGTTCGAGGCCTTTTCAACTGTACTGCCTGAACCCTGTATATATTCATAACATTAGGATCACTTGTTATCTAGCCTTTGTGGATTGTCCAACTTCATTATTACGACCATCGGCTATCAGGGACTTCCGGAAATATCAGCACCAATGTTTAAATGTATCTACGATTGTCCACATTTCCGCATCTGCAAGTTTTTTGCAAGTCACAATATCAGGGTAGTTTATGGGCATTTGTTCACGATTATGGTGAGCGTGGTTCATAAAATGCTTTAAATTATGAAATGCCAGTGCCTTGAAATAAGGAGGAACATTTTCTGGTAACAAGTGAATAATAATTATAAACACCCCCCATATATATATATATATATATATATATATATATATATCAAGACATACACCACGGCTCTAGGTGATTAGCTTTTTATTGCTTGGCGGCTTAGGGGCTGATGAGATATTACACAAGTCTCAGCATGAAAAGTCGCGTTTCCAGATTTTCTGTGCCTGTGACTTATTACGCGCGGCTAAAGCAGCTCTCTCTCTCTCTCTCTCTCTCTCTCTATGTGTGTGTGTGTGTGTGTGTGTCTGTCTGTCTGCCCGTCTACCTGTCTGTCTGTGTTTAGGTGTGTATAAATCAATAGATGATCAAACAATGAAATAAAAGCTCTCCCCAAAAGATATTTAGTATCAATTTATGTGTTAATATGTCGCGTGTTTCAACCTCTAAACATATGTTACTATTCGCAGTGCCGCTTTTTGATCTGCCTGTTGGTCCAAATGCCAACCTGTTTCTTCTTTTGTTGAACGATTATACAGGTCAATATATGGACTATATGTTTTTTGCTGCATTAAGAGAGATGCAGTCCAAAAATACTTCTTCCCATATTTACAACATGAAACATCAAGCGTAAGTCAAAAAGGGGAATTAATATCCGTATTATGTTTTGTTCCTAAAAACCAAGACAACATTGACGATCTCAGATACATTGTACTAGGGCTCTTAATACTGTCCAACCACACCTTTGAAATTTGGATCGACCAACTGACTGACTGACTGACTGACTGACTAAGTGATTGACTGACTGACTGACTAACTAACTGACTGACTGACTGACTGATTGACTGTCAGATTGACTGAATGAACAAATGAGTGAATGAATGAATGACTTATTAGTACTGAATGTTAAGGTTTATAAATATTATATAATATAAAATTCATGAACCGACATTAATATTGAGAAACGTATATAATGTTATGAGCAAATATGAACTGATTTGAATATGGCATGGACTTTTGTAAATGAAGATGAATATTTAACTTCCATTACCCAGGTCATGTTGAATATGAAAACAAATAGTATGAATATATATATATATATATATATATATATATATATATATGTGTGTGTGTGTGTGTGTGTGTGTATTATTGTTAAAGCTCGTCCCCATTCCTAATCAAGCAGCTAACCATCTCACAGAAAACAATTACAAATCAAAACACTAATATAATAGTGTCCCAGCCCCCACTTTGTGGAATACGTTGCCGGCAAATATTAGAAATGTGTCGTCTCTTGGAAATTTTAAGTCTCTTCTAAAACACACCTACTTAAGGTCGCTTTGACAGATAAATAATTATTATCTTTTAAATCATTACAGGGTTTTTACAGACATATTATTTGGGGTATTATTATATTACACATTATTTATACAGCACATTTGAATGGTTCATGGTAATAAGGGCGCTTTATTAAATATACATTATTATTATTATTATCATAATAACCCCTTGACTTATTAGAGTAGATCAGTGGCAGTTCAAGTTCATATTTTCATACTAAATAGATGACTCTATTAGCGAGCGAGTCATATGGATACAGATTAAACAGTCCCTGGATTCGAGGCCAGGATTCAGCAGCTGAAAATAATGTCTCAAGACTCCCAGTAAATATTTCAGTTCATCGGAAGAATTTATGCTTGCATATTATTAAATTACGTAAAAACTCCGAATAACCATATATTACGCTAAAAGAATATTTTTAATTGTTAAAATAGTATTCAGCGTTGCTATAGTGTACGGGTCGGAATGACTCTTTGTGAACTGAGAACAAATCTGGATACGTTACTACATGAATTGCAGATCCAGAGTGGGAGTAGAAAGGTTCACACCCATCCAAATCTTTGTCGGTGCTGGACTGGTGATTGGTATTTTACGGCCACTTTTGTGCACATGGTAGGCTAAATGGGGCGAGCGACCTCCAAATGTAATGAAGCGAAGTCAAAGATGAAACAGCCTTCAGATACGCCCAGGCCGAGATTCGAACACGAGTGGTAGTGATATGTGGTCCAACCCGCTACCGCTAGACCACGGACTCACGGATTCCGTTCCGACTGTGGCCAGCTAAATTTGATTGGCGATTATGGGATCCGAACTTGTGTTTAATTGTCACGCGCTCTAACTACTGCGCTAACTGGTTACGGTGACGTGCAGTGTTAGGTGTTGGTCCTTATCGCACCACCGAGACAATTAATGATATCACGGTCTACAGTAAACGTGATAACCCGACCTAACCGACCACCTCGTTATTCCGACCACTCGGAAGTGGCGCCGACTCGCACCGGTAGCGCTCGTCGATGGCCATCGCGCATGCGCTAATTACGCCATTACTTCATTATTATCGTAGCGATCGCCGGTAATGAACGCGAGTAATGATCAAACGCGAAATATCGCCTGAAGCAAAGCCACCGAGAAACAACAAAAAAGACCCCCCCCCCCCCGAAAAAAATGGCTTCCAATCGCGATAACAGTTCGCAGAACCAACGTCAGCCGTTTAAATCGAACGTGTCTAATGCGTGCATGCTCAATCGACCAATATTGCTAACTCAACATCCGCTAGATGGCGTTGTTTGTTCCCGTATCGTCTTCCGCCGGTTTGCGATCCTCTTTGACTACACCTTCTTGCGTTCTGACGCGCGAACGTTCGTGAACGGTGTACGTGCGGTAGACGTTCGCGGCAGTTCGCGAACATTGGCGGAAGTATGATGAAACGTTCGAGTGCTGGCACATTATCGTGCGCGGCTTGCTATTATGAGGAGTTTGTTATTACGGCATGGCATTTCGAGTAAGATGGCATTTTAGTAATCACGCAAATCGACCAAACTCTAAGATTTCGTGCCATTCGCGAACCATGTCAGCCGGTAATAGCCAATATGATAATGCCACAATGTTTTCGTGGGTCATAAAACTGAAATATTCAACAGTTTTATTTAGTGATAATAAGACAAGATCTCTAAGGTAGATTCTAGAAATATATTTTTTCCCTCTCTTTTGACCGAAGAACATCAAAGGTCTTTCTTGTTGTGGAAACAAGTTTCTATCAACCATTGAATAGTAAACAAAGCATCTGGCCACATATTTGAAGGAGGCCAGAACTGGTTACCTATTTATCTTACAAATGTTGAAATTCTCCAGGGTTCGGGTCTTCACTCTGGATCACCCTTCCCAGTCCCAGTCTTCATAGCATGGCTTCATCTATTATTCTGGAGCATCCATGTCCCATATGTCAGATCTGAGCCCGAGTAGGAGATACTTGCAGAATGATAACGTAAGAAGATGGTTCAACAATAGATAGTTATTTTGCAGGCAGATCCCACATGAAATAAACCAGTTGTTCTCAGGGCATCACGTGATCAATTTAAATGGAACCATGGAATGATTTCATTTAATGATAATTAAAGTACGTCAAGCAGTTGGCAGCGCGCCTCCGTGGTCTAGTTGGTAGCACGTTGGACCACATATCACTATCACCTGAGTTCGATCTGAAGGATGTTTCATCTTTGACTTCACTTCATTATCTTTGGAGGTCGCTCGGCCCATTTGGCCTAACATGTGCATAAAGGTGACCGTAAAACATCAATGATCATAATCATCATCAATCATCAGTTAGCAATGATAAGATATATATAGTCTTGACTCATCAACATCACCAACGCCAGAATTTAAAAAGATTACCTTTGTCCTGAAACTGACTTCTGTACTTTATGACAAACATTTGCTCTTTTAGGCACATTGGGATTTTTGGTTGGCTGACCATTTCAACGATTTTCGTAGGGAAAGGGGTCGCGTAGAGGAAACCAGTTTGTGAAATACTGCACTTAACCCTCCAACTCCACAAACGAAACAAGGGCCCCTCAACAGCGCACCGATTGGTGCAACGCATTGGAAACCGCTGCGTTCGTGGTTCGAATCGAATAAAGTTACATAAACCGCTAGAATCGGTGTCAGTCTATGGCCCGTATTCGTCTACGGAAGGGCTTCACCATGCGGCAGCACTTCCAGTACAGAGTACCACCCTTCTCATCGTCAGCATCCAATATACTGAAGTGTGTCGTAACTCTGGCCCAAAGGACGATGACAAATTGTTACTGTAGCTAGTCATTGTTGTTGTCGTCGTGTTGAAGCCATACTCTAGGCGTAAGACGACAACAAAACGTTTATGAGCTACATAATGGCGACGAAGTCTAGTCAGCGTCGTTCACATACGGCCCCATCAGCCGGAAACAGCTCCACGTGACTATTAACGGGACGGTCGGTTACATGGTCTGTGGACTGGATCAACACATAGAAATGGGAGGTGGGGTGGATTGATTGATAGATACATAGAGATATAGATAGATAGTTAGATACATAGATATATTGATATATAGTGTGTGAATGAATGAGTGAGTGAGTGAGTAAGTTGGTGAGTGCGTAAGCCAGTCAGTTAGCTAGTCAGAGAAAAACAAAAGAGAGACTGAGAGAGAAATAAGAGACTGATGGAGTGATGGAGCCATGAGATGGCGATATATGTAGATAAATATAGTTTGAAAGAAAGAGTGATAGAGATAAAGAGATAGAACGGGGCAAAAGGAAAGATAGGGGGATATATATATATATATATATATATATATATATATATAAAGAGAGAGAGAGAGAGTGTGTGTGAGAGAGAGAGAGTTAGAGAGGGAGTGAGAGATAGATATATAGATAGATAGATAGATAGATAGATAGATAGATAGATAGATAGAGAGAGAGAGAGAGAGAGAGAGAGAGAGAGAGAGGAGAGAGAGAGAGGATGAACGTTAGTAAGTACATAGAACATTGAAGGAAGTGTGTGTCTGTTTATTAAAAGAGCCACATAATGACGTGTCGGTCACGTTCATCGCTTTACAGCCGATACACATGATTTATGACGTCATCGACGGGCGACCGGAAGAACACGTGACGAGGCGGGACGCGACGCCACCTATGGCGGTAAGTCACGTGATTCAGGCCGAAGAAAGGCAGTTCGGGCGTCAGCGGACTTCCGCCGGAAATAGAGGGCGCCGTGGGAGCGATAAACGGCGCGTGCAGGCGTCAAAATTCTCAAATTAATCGCGCCATTTTTCCGCCGAACCCATAAAGGAGCCGACAGATTTGTGCGTATCCGGAGAGATCCGGAACGCGCCTGTTGCCTCGGCGCAAATCTCAACGTCGGATTCCCAATAACAGGAAGAAAGAAATCGGAGTCGACATTCTCAACCGCTTCGCTGTCGAATTAATGGCGGCGTGTATTCACCGGGGAATCGACTTCCGGTCGGCGATACCGGGACCCATCAAAGCGAAGACTGGGAATATTTGCGGGACGAGAGCGGAATGGGGTTTCGGTGGGTGCGGATCCCGAATGCTTGAACGTCGCTGGCGAGAAATGCTTCAATCGTGGCGGGGGGGGGGCGTTCTCAGAGCGATATACTCGCTCCTCAAACGGGTTCTCCGGGTGAGGGATTGTTGAGGGAACGGCCACCGGTTGGGGTCAGAACGCAACAGGGTCATAAAACAGCTGCGGGTCATAGCGAGGCTGTCAGCCGGTAGATATACGAGATCTGAAGTATCGTAGATCAGTTAGAGGCTCAGCTGAGTTATGGCCGAGTGAAGTTTTCGGCCAAAACTAGTCACCGGGTAATCGAGGCCAATGGGTGATTGATGCGTTTGTTGTCTAGGCAGCTCACTCTCCCCCATCCCCGGGGTGGATTGGTGCGTCGTCACACCCGAGACATATGGCTCGAGGGGCCGCTACCTGGGGAAGCGAAATTAACAGATGAAACATCTTGCAGAAACAGCGGGATTCGAACATACGGTGTGCCGCCAAAGTATGGACATTGGGCTTCTTCGATGAGGTGGCCGGTGACGGAGGGCTGGGGTGGATCCGTTCCCCCCCCCCCCTGACCCGGAACACATAGCTACCAGACTTCCGCCTTTACCTCGGCTCATTCCTTAACACCGGAACACATTACTCAATGCCAACCCGGTCAGGTTATATTCCATTACAGGATGTTGAGGCCTTGTACGTTAGCTTATTTCTATTGGTCTAAGGATGTTGTCGGGTTGGCAACTAATGTCGTGTAGATGTTTGTTGTTTAAGGTGCTCTCATTCTAGTTTACAATCGATGGGTGCGTGGTGGTGGTCACCCGAGGATGCTATGGCGGGGGAGCCACCGTCGACCTCTCTCGGTGTTGATGTTTGAGATGGGCCAGCTGACCCGGCGTTGCCGATTTATTGTGACAGCTGATGACCGGCTATCGCCCACGGCAGCTGGTCACGTACTGCCCGGTTATGGACTGCTAAAGGCACATTTTCGTCCGTTTTACTGCCCAGTCGGACCCGGGCATCACTGCAGTGTGTGTTTGTGTGTGTGTGTGTGTGTGTGTGTGTGTGTGGTGCATGTGTGTGTGCGTGTATGTGTGTGAATGTGTGTGTGGGTGTTTGCATCACTCACTCACTCACATACTCACTCACTCATTTATCGACTCACTAAATCACTGACTGACTGACCGGCGATACCATCATACCAGTAAATTAGCCACCACAAAATCCCCACCAGCCGGTCACGTGGGTTCAAACCCGCTTGACGAAGCTGGCAGACGATAACATGATCATAAACACAATACAACGTAGTAATGGCTATACATCTATGCCATCACATCTTCGATTATCGTGTTATCTATTGCAATAACGTCACCGCTTAATGTTTATAAATAACAGAGATGTTGCGTCGCTAGGATGTTGATCACAACGTCGAGTGTTTAACCTCAACATCCTCTGTGTAGTTTGATGTGGGACTTCGGATGTTTGGACAAAAAGCTAATATTGAACTTGTCGTGTAATATGACACACGTATAAACATTATAACTTATTGAGTTTCGTATTTAGCTGGGTACTTCTCTATCTGAATTGTATTATTTTATTATTATTATTATTATTATTATTATTATTATATTGTTGTTGTTGTTGTTAGATTGATTAATTGATTCCTAGATTGTTTTATTTAACCTCGACATTAGTCACACGTGAGAGTTATGACCGAGGGGTGTCTCTTTAGAGAAATATCAACAAACATAGATTATTATTATTATTATTATTATTTATAATTATGTATGTATAGGCGATTAATAATAGTATAAATATATTAATAATCTATTGACAATATGCTTACCCACTCAACTGATCAGGAAATTTAACAACATTACTGATCACAAACTTAAACACATGTTTAACAACATCCAACTCACCATATTTTTAGCCATATTTTATCACATCACCAACCACATTTTAATCAAATATTTAAGCATTTAATCATTCACTAAACAACTCATCAATCTGACCAAGATACTAAGATTAATTTAGCCACCTTGCTAAACATACATTTCACCGCATTACTGAACACATATTTCACCACATTACTAAACATACATTTCACCGCATTACTAAACACATATTTCACCGCATTACTAAACACATATTTCACCACATTACTAAATACATAATTTGCTATATTATTAAATCCATATTTCAACAAATAACTAAACACATATTTCTCTACATTCCTTAACACAGATTTAACAACATTACTAAACACTTAGTTCACAACATTACTAAACACATATTTCAACACATTACTAAACACATATTTCACCATCATTACTAAAGCCACATTGCAACACATTACTAAACCCATATATCAATACATTACCAAACACATATTTTACCACATTACTAAATATATATTTTGCCAGATTATTATACCCACATTTCGTCACATTACTAAACATACATTTCACCACGTTGCTAAAACACATATTTTACCAGATTCCTAAATATATATTTCATCCACAATTTTGGCCAGGCCACTAACCACATTTTGGTCACCTCATTAACCACACGTTTCGACACAATGTTGACCCACCGCTTAAATAGGTTACTAACCACATTTTAATCACACCACCAACGACATATTTAACCACATGACAACCACTCCAGGATTAACCATATCATCAACCCCATGTTTAACCGCACCAAATATTACACGATTGACCACATCACTAACTCCATGTTTAGATACATTACTGACTACAATTAACTGACATCTTGTTAAAGACACGGCTAACCACATGTTTAAAAACACTACTAACCGCGTGTTTAAGCATACCACTAACCACATATTTAAATACACCATTAACCACGTGTTAACCATACCAATAAGTACATGTTTAAAGACACCACTAACTACTTGCCTATCCATACCACTGACCACATGTTTACCCATACCACTAACCACATGTTTAGCCATACCACTAACCACATGTTTAACCATACCACTGACCACATGTTTAACCGTACCACTAACCACATGTTTACCCATACCACTAACCACATGTTTAACCATACCACTGACCACATGTTTAACCGTACCACTAACCACTTGTTTACCCATACCACTAACCACATGTTTAACCATACCACTGACCACATGTGTAACCGTATGTTGGAGACATTTCACTCTTGGTATCACAATGTCATGACATTTACCGTCACGTTTAAGCACGTGTTTTCCCATTTACGCCATCTAGTGAATCTATTTACCCTGTTATTTAACTTTAGCGAACAATGCTTCTTGCCCCGTTAAGTTAGACACGGAATGGCATTGGCCTGCCTCCGGTCGACGTCACGAGGCCAAACAGCCAATAAATGGCCATCGTTGTAATTAAATTTTCGCTAGATTACTTCCTGAGGGCGTTCGGTTTCCATGGAAACGTTTTCCATTGGAATATATCGCTCAGGTATCCCTTTACTCTCGTCAGCAGTCTAGGATCATCCACTCACCCCCTCCCTTCCTGAATCTCTCATCCAATTCTTTTGCCAGTTCCTGCCAGTTTTCTGGTCGGATACGCGAGCCCTTTCCCCTGCAGGGTTCCTTTGTTTCGTGTACCCATATGTCCCTTCTTCCCGAGCAATTGTCTTTACTATGCCTCCTCAAATCGGCAGCTTTCAATTCGTTCTCACCTTTTGACTTAGTAGCGTGGCTGGTTGTATACTTCTAACAACCGGGTTCAAATCCATGCTTAACCATATCTGAAGGGTGTTACATTCTCCATTTGCCTTCGATTAATGCATGTCCTATTATGAAGTTTGAACGCTCGAAGAGGTTTTAGCTTAAACATTTCAGATATTCTTGTTTTATATTGCTCCTTATATCCAATTCCGAGCCTTTCCCTATTTTCCCTTAATTGTAACCTATTTTATCCCGTTTTATAATTGTTACATTGCTCTTGTTGTTGTTGTTGGGAGGGGGACTATTAGTAAATCAACATTTCTTATGCTGCAACGACAGAGCGAAGTGGATTCTCCCTCAACTCCACCCTGGATCAACTACTGATACGGATCCGGCCACTAGAAACACCAGAACTCAACCGACCCTGCTTTCTCCTCTTCTCCTGATCTCACCCATCATCCATCCGGGCTAATTCTTCAATCGTTTCCCGGCTCCCTCCCCATCATCCCAGAATCATCCCTTTCTCGTCGCTTCCTCGGTAATTCCTCCCCTCCGCCCTTCCATGGTTTCCCGGAGTCATCAATCCCGATATTGGCGGAGTCCGTCAAAGATTGAGCACGACTCACGTCTGAGAGTCGTTGGCGCTGACGGCCCAATGGCCGGGTCGTCTTCCCGTGAACGATTAGCTCTCGGCATGTGAAGCGATCAGTCGCTGCCAAAAGTCGACCACCGTTCTTCCACACCCTCCTCCCTATCCCGCCCACCGATCCGCTCTGCGGATCACCCACCACCTAAACCGCTTCGGCTCCAACCGCACCACCCAAACCGCACCACCCGGGTCAGCCTCCTAAATCAGATACGGGTGTAGCGGGGTGCGTTATGGTCGTCGTGAAGGCATCACGAAATTAAAGTTTCATCGCCGAACATCGAGTCTAGATGATGGCACAGAAACGGCTAATTCACCACCCCTCCCCCCGCCCCATCTCCTCCTCCTCAGGGCCGGGTTTGTCTGTCCTTGGGTCTCACGGGCTGGTGGGGGATGGGGCAGAGGGGATTGCATCCTGGATAGTATTTGTTGAGGCCATTATTATTATTGTTATGGACATTTGTCATCAGGAATTCGAAAGACGTTGACAATTATGACGGATAAGGGACGTTCGGTGGTAATTATGAAAAACAAAACAAAAACAAAAATGAAAAAAAAAGACGAATCAACCAACGATCTGAAACAAACCGAATGGCCGAGCACACAATGGGCGGGCGAGGTCAGTACCGAAGATGGGCAGGGAAATACCCCGACTCGAAGTATTCTATGGATATCGGTCTAAGCCGCTGATCCCTGGCGAGATCCGGAACGGCCGGCGGGATCCTGATAGACATTGTGTAAGTCACGCGGGATTTCCAGTATCGATCTGTCGTGGTTTTCCCCCGAGTGTTGACATTGGTCAGTTAAGCACGTTATCACCCGTAGACATACTGTCTGTGTTCAGTTAATAGCGCTGTCTGTCTGTCTGTTTGTCTCTCTCTCTCTCTCTCTCTCTCTCTCTCTCTCCCCTCCCTCTCTCTCTCTCTCTCTCTCTCTCTCTCTCTCTCTCTCTCGGATATTGAAAGGCGATGTGGCCCGGACGAAGATGCCATCGAAACGTACAGCCACCCGTATGAGCAGCCAATCGAGCGGTCAGGTGGAAAGTCACGTGTTCATTTGAACATACTTTCAGCGAGTCGGTGCATAAACCCTTGTAAAAGACCGGCTCTGACCGAATCCGGGTGGATCTGGTGAATTTTGTCACTCGGTCACCCAGACATGGTGCTAGTTACACATCTACCTATTCAGTCGTTAAGAAGCAAACACTGTCATTGGTGTGTACACATAGCCACCTAGTCTCAATCTGGATATCAATCGTCTATACGTACCCAACAACGAAAACAAAAGTTGAATCCATCACTTATACTTTTAGTGACCCGCTAATGGCATCATCATGTCACAACTGGTAGTGCGGCGTATAGTCATATACCTCTAGGTACATATCCAGACCTAGCTGTCATTGAGGGTGTTTGATCTTTTATTTCGCCTTATTACTTTCGGGAGTAACTCGATCTATTTAGCCCACCCTATATCTCACATTTTCATATCCGGTCTCCTCGCATATACTCTATTTACTGATTTGGTCATTCGTGAGTAACATCCGGGTTTAAACATAATACATAAAACTGTAGTGTATCTTGACCGGTCAAATATTTAATTTTAGAATTTTAGAAAATAGGTAGTTCACTCAAACCTAAACTTATGGAAATATTCAATGAATGTCATATAGAGAGCTGTTGAAATTTAATTCAAATAACAGCGCCATGTGTGTGTGTGTGTGTGCGTGTGCGTGTGCGTGCTTGCGTGTGTGCGTGTGATATTAAACTTTGGTCATATCTTTCATGTCCAGTTAATCGATCTTCCGCTGAACCAAAAGCGGGTGACTCTCTGTGTTCAGTAATCTATACCTTCAATTTAATCTAAGCACCCAAATGTCCATTTTGTTGCCACTTGGAACACCCGAACACCCACTGAACCACCCATAAAACTACCGAACTCTCGGCACACATACGACCAACCCACAAACACTCGTAATTAAACCCAAGCACTGTCCTGTCACCCATCGTTTCTGAGGCCGGGGGCAATCCGAAAATATTTATGTCACTAGAGTTAGTTGTAGTGAAGGATTCTGGGTAATGAACATCGGGCCTTATCGTTCATTACGAGAGTCGGCCATTTTTATTAATCAGTGTTAAATGGCGCGGCGCTATTACAAACGGAAGTTGATCCTTAATTGACCAGAACGAAGCCGTAATCGGCGAAACGAGGCCAAGTGTCACCTGACCCATGTGTAATGGAGACCGGGTCAGGGGTGAGCCGTAAATAGGTCGTTATGACGCCGGATATGGATGTAATTGCTAATAGAGAACGTCACAAATCCAGAACGGACGTTGATGGGCCGCCATTGTCGAAATTAATAAGATTTTGATTTACTCGGGATGTGATCAGCCGAGGGGAACATTTGTTGGTCATGTTGATGAGGGAGGGGGGTTATACGTCTCTTATTAATTGTCTGTCTGTATATTTCTCTCTCTCTCTCTCTCGCTCTCTCTCTCTCTCGCTCTCTCTATCTATCTATATATCTATCTATATATCTATCTCTATCTATATATCTATCTCTATCTATCTATATATCTATCTATCTATCTATATATCTATCTATCTATCTATCTATCAATCTATCTATCTATCTATCTATCTATCTATCTATCTATCTATCTATCTCTATCTATCTATCTATCTATCTATCTATCTATCTATCTATCTATCTATCTATCTCTCTTCTTTTCCTCGGCATAAGTCTAGCAGCATACTCGCCTGACTATCTCTTCTCTTCTATGTATACCCCTCTATGTGTGTGTATATATGTGTGTGTATATATGTGTGTGTGTATATGTGTGTGTGTTTGTGTGTGTGTGTGTGTCTTGTTTAGAAAGGAAGGTAGATAAGTAGATAAATAGAGAGAGAGAGAGAGAGAGAGAGAGAGAGAGAGAGAAAGAGAGAGAAGTATTTGACGAATGATGATAAGCATGTTTGCGTGTGTGTTTTAATATGTATATATATATATATATATATATATATATATATATATATATATATATATATATAATATGTGTGTGTGTGTGTGTGTGTGTGTGTGTGTCTGCCCCTGTCTGTATATCTGTCTCTATGTCTATCTGTCTACTTTCTGTTTATTCTGTCTATCTATCTATTTATCTATAGGTTTTTATGCCTGTCTTTCTGTCTGCCTGTTTGATACAGATCATCCAATATATTTTTATTTTTATATAATTTTTCTATTGTTTATGTGTCAGTCTATTGTCTGTTATTTAACTGTTTGTATATTTGTCTATTTGTCTGTCTATCTATTAGTATGCCAATCATTGTGTCTGTTAGTAATCTTATCAATTAGAGAACAACCAGTTATCGGGGACACTTTAGATCAACCGATAACAAAATGAGCTTTAATTATTTGATATCGGATACTAACATATGTGTGTGTATGTGTGTGTGCCCGCGCGCACACACACATACATACACGCACGCACGCACACATACCGTCGAAACAAACAAAAAAATCATTCAATACGACAACCAACACTTTTACCGCCATCAGTAAAAACAGTTCACGCGCCATTTTGTCGGCGACATTCGCGCTTAACTTAACACCGTCCCCAAAACAAACGGGACGACACGTCATCTGGGGACGAGAATGTGGAGGGACGAAAAAACAATTAAAGTCCCTCGCGTGACAGAGACACATTCCACCAGACTGCGACACCATTCGAAATGAAATCGGTTTCTAAGGAACGCCGAGACCTTGGCAACGGCAAGCCAGGCACGCAACGGATACAAAGTGGATAAAACCGGGATTAATGTCACTTCTGATGGCGGAGCTTCGAGCCATCTTTTGTGGAATTTGGCGAGACGAATTTAATTAACCTTTTTTGTCCGGGAGATGGCGACACTAGCGAAATATCAGAATCTCGTGTGCAAAAAGATGACAGAAAAAGATGATTGGCCGATGTAAATAATCACGAAACCGATGATGTAATATGGTTAATTAACCATGCGTTTATCTTCAAGCGGGGCTCTTAGTCGAATAGAGCATTTCATACCCAGTATAGCCGTTAGCCTCTATCTGGATTTTGAACCCGTTTACCAACGATCCGAAGGATTCTGGCTCACCTATCCAGGATGTGACGTCAGATATCGCAAACCTCCGGGGATCGTTTCTTGACACCGACGCCGGAGAGAGCGAACGTAAACCCGAACTGACAATCGCCATAATGGGACACCAAACGCGGGAACAACAACAACCACCACGGGCCACATCACGGGATGATGGAAGCTCCTTCGACGACAGGCCGATGCCTTGCCGATGACGGGCCGATGCCTTGCCG
>JAODUP010001228.1:87500-97500 GCA_025642065.1 Paralvinella palmiformis
GTCTTGGTCTTTGTCGTGTCTGTCTTGGTCTTTGTAGTGTTTATATTGGTCTTTACCATGTTTATCTTGGTTTATACCATATATGGCTGGGTCGTCACCATGTCTGTCTTGGTCTTTGTCGTGTCTGTATTGGTCTTTATAGTGTTTATATTGGTCTTTACCATGTTTATCTTGGTTTATACCATATATGACTGGGTCGTCACCATGTCTGTCTTGGTCTTTGTCGTGTCTGTATTGGTCTTTGTAGTGTTTATATTGGTCTTTACCATGTTTATCTTGGTTTATACCATATATGGCTGGGTCGTCACCATGTCTGTCTTGGTCTTTGTCGTGTCTGTCTTGGTCTTTGTAGTGTTTATATTGGTCTTTACCATGTTTATCTTGGTTTATACCATATATGACTGGGTCGTCACCATGTCTGTCTTGGTCTTTGTCGTGTCTGTATTGGTCTTTGTAGTGTTTATATTGGTCTTTACCATGTTTATCTTGGTTTATGCCATATATGACTGGGTCGTCACCATGTCTGTCTTGGTCTTTGTCGTGTCTGTATTGGTCTTTGTAGTGTTTATATTGGTCTTTACCATGTTTATCTTGGTTTATACCATATATGACTGGGTCGTCACCATGTCTGTCTTGGTCTTTGTCGTGTCTGTATTGGTCTTTGTAGTGTTTATATTGGTCTTTACCATGTTTATCTTGGTTTATACCATATATGGCTGGGTCGTCACCATGTCTGTCTTGGTCTTTGTAGTGTTTATATTGGTCTTTACCATGTTTGGTTTGATCTACATGTACGGTTTCGATCGACATTTTCATCTATTTGTCGGTTGATTGCTTAATATAATCTTGACGTTCGTCACACCTGGAATAAATTGACAAGGGCGACACCTTAGGGAAATAGCCCACAAACACAGGTTGTAGCAGGATTCGAACCCAAATCTTGCAGGCTTGCGACGCAATAGTCTAACCATTGGGCTATTGGGGCATGTACATTCGTAATTATATATACAAATATTTGCATATTTATAATCGACGCTATAATGATAAATCTCAATACGTCCATTTAGTTAATATTATCTGCATATTATGTTGCTATATGTAAGTAGGAAATTAAATCTCAAACACATTTATTACCAGTTTTGATAAATAAAATATCGGTTTTTATATATATATATATATATATATATATATATATATATATATATATATATATATAATCATATTTTTTCCAATTATTTCTCCAATAATGATGTCTTCTTGTTTTTACCCAATTACCAGATGAGACGGTGATATTGTGCCAAGAGGAATACTTCAGGCCAAAGTGTGGACGAACACAACTACTCTACATAGAGCGAGCTCAGTACGGTCGGATGAGGCTCAGTCGGTGCGTTAACAGAGACTTCGGTTACGTGGGCTGTTCCAGGAATGTTCTACCCATCGTGGAGGCCCAGTGTTCCGGGCGGCGAACCTGTTCCCTGAAGGTACTGGATGAGACCTTCCCCGTCGACCCGTGCCATATTGATTTGAGATCGTATTTGGAGATACGTTACCACTGCGTGGACGGTGAGTACGGCCGGTGGCGCCCCCTTGTCGATAACCGAACAGTCGAGAGGTCAGGCTGGGACGGTTTAGGGTGCGTTGTGGTTAGTGGCTGATAGTCCTGCACGCATAAACATATGTGCGCATGCAGCTATTCCCGCATCAAACACACATACTTACAGATATGGCTATGTGTTTGAGTAACGCTTTGCGCCTATAATGGCAGTATGCGTTGTATGCTCCCTTGGGAGTTGAGTTGTGTGCTGGACTGGAACTACCTTATAGCAGCTATCTAGCTGAATAGGACGCTATATAAATGCCACATTATATAATGAGTGAATTATTCACTCACTAAATTAATCAATCCATCAATCGATTACTATATGTCTCAAGCAGACCAAAATACAACTCTTTAAAAACATATAATGTTCATGTACAACATCCTTTTTTATTCAACATCCTTTTTTATACAACATCCTTTTTTATACAACATCCTTTTTTATACAACATCCTTTTTTATACAACATCCTTTTTATACAGACATAGAGCTAAAAATATACGTTTCTCATTATCTGATGTATGTCTTTTCCTACGTCATCGACTCCACCCAAACCAACCAACCAACCAACCAACCAACCAACCAACCAACCAACCAACCACCCAAACCAACCAACCAACCAACCAACCAACCAACCAAACAAACAAACAAACAAACAAACAAACAAACAAACAAACAAACAAACAAACAAACAAACAAATGATATATAAATGCAGCAATATACGTATTACTATTTACTATAAATAATATTGTATCTACATTACTTAGAACCAGATACAAAAACACAATCAATTTTGTTAGTCAAAAAAACAAAACAAGCAATAAATAAAAACCCAACAACATACGAACAAACACTACTTCGGAAAACAACCACACACACACACACACACACACACACACACACACACACACACACACACACACACACACACACACACACACACACACACACACACACACACACACACACACACACACACACACACACACACACACACACACACATACATACACACACACACACACACACACACATACACACATATATACACACACACACACACACACACACATACACACACACATACACATACGTATAGACATATGATACCAATATATATCCATAAGCACCACTAATGATCACTTTTTCCTATTCTCCACGGAGAAGATTCATTCCGTAATGATTGGTTTGTACTATCTGAGATAGGATTGCTGTAGCCAGGTTTTTGTTTACAGTTAGTGGGCTAGGCTCTAGCGGCCCGACCCATTCATCATTATTAAACTGTAACTGTTTTGTGCTGGCTGGCTCCAAGTGGCATCTAATTCAACTATTGACGTTAAGTCATCTGTGGGACTAACGGTGCTGCTGGAGAGGGATGGAGGGAGAGAGAGAGAGAGATAATGGGACAGGTAGACCGATTGATAAGAGCCAGACGAGTTGGTATGATGGGGGTGGGGTGCTGTAAGAGATGGGGGAAAAGAAGAGAGGGGAAACATTGAGGGGTACACAGGATATATAAATGGACCCCCCCCACACACACACACTCTCACACGGGAGAGAGGTGGAGGCAGGGAGGAAGGGTCTCGAATCACAGTCACGCACATGAGCAGAAGCAGACACAGATGTCGACTAATGCCGCTAGAATCCCGTCCAAAAGATATTTACAGACAACAGACCTACATTTAATATCTTAATTTAATAAATGCGAATTTGATTTAAAATTCAAATTGAAATCCTACACCATGCTCAGAGCTAACAATACAAACATCCCCCTACAGCAACAGTGACTCAGTCTGTAATATGGAATACTCACAGACTCATCCCCGGCATCCCAATCTGCGAGTTCGGCCTTAAATCAACAATTTTGCCAAAAGCCACAATTCTCCACATCAAACGAGACAACGCTCCTGAGATGGCCCCTTAAGACGTGTGCGCCATTATAGATTGCCGAAGTGTGCCTATTATGACACGGTCCCTTATTGACGTGCATTAATGCACTGATATGTCGATGAAGGAAAGCATTTGGCGTCTTTGTTGATGACGTGAACGGATAATTAGCAGGTAACAAGGTACAATAGTTAGGTAGATAGCCGAGGAAGTGTCGTAATTATGGTATAGTGGGGGTAAGTATCAGCTACATTAAGGACCTTTCCAATGTTGCGGTTAAATTGGTGCATACAGTTGATATAGTTGGTGTGATTAATGTGTTACATTCTGGATCATCTGGAGAAGGGAGTACAAACAAAGATAAAACATATATATATATATATATATATATATATATATATATATATATATATATATATATATATATATACATATATATTTTATAATTTATAACTTATGATTTTTACCCCATTAATGTAGCTGGTTAGAAATATTAGGTCATATATCTAGATCGATCAGATACACATATACATACATACATACTCGCATCCATATATCCATCCACCCATCCATCTATCCATCCATGCATACATCCATCCATCCATTCATCCATCACTTCATCCATTCATTCATCCATCCAATCATCCATCCATTCATCCATCCACCCCTCCTCCCATCCATCCATCCATCCATCCATCCATCCATCCATCCATCCATCCATACATACATACATACATACATACATACACACATACATACATACATACATACATTCATACATAAATACATCCATACATACATAAATACATACATCTCTACATACATACATACATACATACATACATCGACATACATACATACATACATACATACATACATACATACATACATACATACATACATACATACATACATAGACACATACGTACATACACAATCACATATACATGTATACAAAAATGCACCCAGGCGCCCCCCACACACTCATTCACATCCATGCACACAATGACACACAATAAGACACAGTATATATATATATATATATATATATATATATATCTTTGTGTTACAATACTTGGTTTATTTTTTCTATATCTAGATATATATCGAAACACAATAACAAACAAAACATTTATCATTCTTCTTGTAATGAAAGTATATAAGTTTCTGCGTATAGCTGTTTTATACTATATAAATACAGTAACTTTTAGGTCTTCTTTATGGCAAATACATGGGAGTGGATTTCTAATATATGTATAAGAAAAAACAGCAGATAACTTGTAATTTAGATGAAGAACGTTTTCTATCATCTCGATGATAGAAGGATCTAAGAGCTATTTAGATGTCGGATATCGACATTTGAAAAGCGATTTATTCATCCGAAACGAAACACGCAATATTCAAGTTATGTTTCATCGTATTCACCATATTATCGTATATATTTATTCTGATTTTGACCTCGGGTCGCTGACCCCTACCTCGTCCGATCATCGCTCACCGTTATCGTCTCCGTTGACCTTTTGACCTTCTTTGCCATTTCCCCACCCCACCCCAGTCCACCTGCCGAAATCGAGCTGCGACAGCGCTACCCTGATAACGGACACTTCCGGTTACCTAGCCAGTCTCGTCACCGTGGAGACCGGATGCGGCGGCACCGAAGCGCCGTGGGTACTGCGCGCGCAGCCGGGACAGCGGCTCAACATCACGCTGTACGACTTCGGAGGTCACGTGATTGCCAACGAGAGCCTGACGCCGACTAAGAACGCCGACGGTACGACCAACCTCTGTAAGGTCTACGCCACCATTAAGGAGGCGAAGGGTACGCGGAGGAATACGATCTGCGGCGGAAACGAGCGGACACGGATGGCGTACGTGTCGCTAGGCAACACCGTCGAGATACGTATCTATGGCAACCGGGGAGAGAGGAGCCACGCCCACTTCTTCTTACATTATCAAGGTTAGTCGATGTTTATATTTTATTTACTATAGAAAACAATCAGAACACCATTCATTCACGCGTGTGTTCAGTTGTCTTTCTTTGGGTTCTATCGTTTATTCAATCAATACGTTATTCATTAGGTAGTATACTGAGCTCTGAATACGAAAGGTGTGATTTAAATTCCAATATTTATTGAATGTTTCATTTAGGGTCATTGCACGGTCATATGACCTAGATACAGTTAGGTCCAGGACTAAAGAAATCAGCTACTTAATTAATAATTCATTGATTCACAACGATTTACTGATTCATTGATTCATTGATACATTGATTGATTGATTGATTCATTCATTCATGTTAGCTAGAAAGTGAAACAGTCAGGAAGACTCATAAATTGAATAAATCATTTCATTTGCTATGCATTGAATGAATGATTAAAAATGTAAATGAATACATATATGGATGAATTGAAGAATGAATCAGTGAACACATCAACCAAGGAATCAATCTTAAGGTTCTGATTATAATAACAGTTTTGTCATCAGCTACAAAGAGACGCATACAATTCGTACTTGTAACGCCAGTTTCCTTTCCCCCACTTCCGTCCCATAATCTTTCACCCACTGGAACCCATCCTCGCCCTGTCATCCTCCCACCCATTTCCAACATTTCTCTAACCAACATCCTTCACCCGCTTTTGCCCAGCCAACGACGCTAACAAGTGGTGCGTCGTTTTAATTAAAACATTCATCAATTCGCCACTTTGTTCACGATATTTCCGGTGATGTGAGTCGTACTCGGTGATGTGAGCCGCAGTCGGTAATATGAGCCGCAGTTGGTGATGTGAGCCGCAGTCGATGACGTGGGCAGCAGTCGGTGAGGTGAGCAGCGTGTTAGTGACGTGGGCAGCAGTCGGTGATGTGAATCGCAGTCGGTGAAGTGAACCGCAGTCGGTCTAGTGAGCAGCAGTCGGTGATGTCATCACCTAGGACCAGATAGAAGGCCGCGGCAGGTGACGATTGCACTCGCCCATCGAAAGCCGGCTCCATCCCCCGGATCCCGGATTAGTGATGCCCCTTTTTATTTGGATCCGGGGAAATGGCGTGGAAAACGTATTCGAAGCTGGTTGGCCGAGAGATAGGCCGAAACGAGGCTCGATCGGGTCGCGTTAAGTCTAATGTGACATCCGGTCGGCACCTGAGGCTAAATCCCGCGGGATTGGGTGATTATGCTGAGTCAGCAAAGCGGATCCTAGTCCGCCCAGCCACCGTGTCACAGCGGACGAGTGGCATTTGGGAATTTGATTAGCGAAGAAAACGTGTCGCGTTTGAAATGAAATCGAAATGCGAATGGAAACGAACGAGGCGACGTAAATGGGGAAAAAATCGAAACGGAGAATCCGGGATGGAAACGCTGATAGAAATCTGGATAGAAATGTAAATAGAAATAGAAAGCATTTGATGAATATTAATATGCGAAGAAATCTGGATAGGAAATCTGCGACGTCTCCGGAGCAACCTTTATGGAAGAGCATAGAGAACAACGCCTCTTGCCGCCATCGAAGTTGGTTAAATATTAATAACAGTGGGAACTTTCGTTAAAGACAGTTCTTGTACCGTGCTATTTTTCTTTCCTTTTCGGAAATGGCCCAATGACGTAACATGGCCACATCTCAATATAAAATGTTATATTAATGGGAGGTTGATTTTACTGTATAGAGCTGGAACAAAGGGTACTTAAAATACTCAAAACGATTGAGGTAATTGATTGAGATTTCTATCCCGCTAGAGATTTAAACAGAGACAGAAGTAGTGATGGAAATGTTATGAATCTTTTGTCTGAGTGAGTCAGTGAGTGCATTGTTTAGTATTGTCCCTAATAACGCCTGGCACATATGACAGAGAGAGATCTCTATGAAAAATGCAAATAGATACGGGTATCACGGAAATTAGAAGCTATGATAGTTGTTGCTGTTGTGGAGTCGTGTTTAATCCTTAAGCCTCGCCGCTGCGCGCGCATTCGATATACAGTCGAGGGGAAAGCCCCACAAACACAGGCATAAGATGGATTCGAATGCACATCCTAGATATACGCAACGCAGGACTCAAACAACTGCGCTATTGGGTATCCCTAAACCCATGACTTGGCGACTCCCGAAGGAAACAAATCCCTCAAATACAGGTATAGCCTGCATTCCAACCCATAATCTGGAGGTTAACAGCCAAGCATTCAAACCACTGAGCAATTGGGTATCCCTAAACCCATCACTCCTGAAGGAAACAAATTCCTCAAATACAGTATGACCTGCATTATAACCTATACTCTGGAGTTTCCAGTGCGCTATTGGATATCCCTGAACCCATGACCTTTCGTTTCCTGATAATGAAAACAGTACACACATAAAGGTTGTCATTATACGATTATTAGCACTTACCATTTGTAATATATCGTAATATAGAACTTCTAAATCATGTTGTACCACGATCAGTTCCACTCAAAGTATAATAATAAGACTGACCTTAGACCTCGATGCCCGTGTTCGGTTCGCATTGACCGATATATACCGATTGAACTAGCCATTAGCTGACATCTGCCTTTGATATCTCATCTCGGCAGATGTAATAGCAAGTAATTGCTACTACCGTATTAAAACAACAAACAGAAATGTTTCTTAGAAGAGGAAATACATAACTTAAGGCCTCCGAAATAGGTCGACACAACACAGGAATAATAAGGTAGATATGTAAAGATGTAATTGGGTAGAAATGTATATTAGGATTGACATCAAAACCGAGATATGAGACACCGAAGGTATATATTTACATCTAATGAGAAAAACAGAATCGAACATGTAGCTAAATATAATGTAATTAGCCTTAGAGTTGTTCCCCTCAAGAGACGTTTCTCCGAAATCTTGAAGTTTCTCCTCAAATATAAATATCGTTGAAACGTGTATGTTAAAACCTTTACCATAATACCAACTCATTAGTTGTTCTCATTTACCTCATTTCAATTACCCATACATTGTGTTCGTTACATAAACTTATATTGCATTGGGTATATTATATCTGGGTTTTAATATCTAATATTTTATACGGAATTTAATAGAATATATTGGAAATCAATAAATAAATATTAGTAACTATATCGATTAAAAACGACAACAGAAACACGAAGAGAAAGGTAAATAGCCTAATGAAAGATTGAGTAAAACGATCGATATAACAGCCTCAAGTAATGTAAACAGTGATATATATATATGGTGAATATTCTTGGAATTGATATGGGGAGAGATATATGTGTATAAAGATAGACTATAAGAGATTGATAGACATATACGGACATATGCATATATAGATTTGTAAACATTCTAGACTGGAAATAAATTAATACGACAGAAAAAAAGGAAATTATTAATTCGATCTATTTATCAATCAATCAGACGATCTATCGATCTATTTATCTGTTTATCTGCTTTTTCATATTTTATTTTCAGGCTGTATTTCTCTACCAAGTTAGATATACGTCTATGGCAATCAATCATAGTAAATAAATACATGCACATATACATGGAGTGTTATATATATATATATATATATATATATATATATATATATATATGTATATATAGTAAAGTTTATTCTATTATATGTATTCAGTTATAGGTTGTTCCGATCCAGATGCTCCCTATGGGGGTTGGGTGAAGCGTAACGAACAGGTGGCGTTATTAGGTTGCCATGACAACGCTGACACGTGGCAGTGGACGTGTACCGGAACTACTTGGGTAGGAGAACAGAAGAATTGTACGCCAGGTATTGTAGATAAATAGATGTATGAGTATGTATGGGATAGTGTGTGTATGCGTGTGTGTGTTCGAATGTTTTATATATATATATATATATATATATGTTTATCTGGGTTGGTTTTGTGTTTATGTTGGTATAAAGGTCAGTGTGTCATTATGTAAGCTGGTTTGTGTTAGTGTTCCTGTAGACATTAGCTTTGAGTACTTGTATGGTAATTACGTGTTGGAGATTATTCATCAGGAGACCAACGTAAGATTATCAGTCTTGTACACTAAGACCTTTTGATTTACGAACGCCCTTTAATTGACCATTAAGAAAGCAACACCAACAAGTAAGTCAAAGGTACAGAATTGTAGGTGTTAGGTTACAGAATTCCAGATCCCAGTATTGATGTAGATATCATCCCACTATGATGTGTCCTTCGTTCCAGGAAGTCAAGAAAATAGTTAATAACTAAAAGGCAATTAGCTGATTTTTAATAGATTGTCTCAGCACTTTTAATTGCTGAATAAACAGATTCACATACGGACCATACCAATAACCATTACCTATGCTCAAACCATTACAATAGCCTTAGAAATCCATTAGCATATCAGTCCGGTTTGCGAAATCCCGACACATCTGGACCCTTTTCAATGACTCAGTTTGATACGTATCTTTGGAATGAGATACAGACGAACTATATACAACTGAAGCATGGAAGAGACACTATGGAATAGAATGGACAATGCATTAAAAGGTTAAACTTTCCACCATTATATGGCCATTTT